>VSDK01002553.1:281737-333434 GCA_009767595.1 Symbiodinium kawagutii | reverse complement strand
TCAGCAGTCTTCTTGGGTTCAGTAGTCTTCTTGGTTTCAGTAGTCTTTGACTCATCTTTGCGATTCTCCGGTTTCGACGACGAAGCTTGGTCATTCTCCCCATTCTCATCAGACAGCGCATCCACAGCTTTCAAGACCATGGTGCACACAAGGGACTGGAAACCAAGCATGTTCGAGACTAAGCCTTGAACCTTCAAGTAAGAGCCGTGTGCAATAGTTGCTCATGGTTCATCATTGCATGTCATCATTGCGTGTCATCATTGCATGTGAGTGCACAAAATGCGTTGGAAGCTGTCCGCAACGATTTTCCACACCCCAAGCTGGTTGGTTGAAAGCGTAATCAACATCCAAAATCAGTGTGTTGATTGAAGGCGACACTTGGCTCATCCCATTCCGAAGTGAAAAGATGAGATATGCGATGATTGATGATGTTAAGTCACATAGTATGATAAACATTGGAGTCGATCAGGGCATGGATTGAGCTCCCTAAGTCAGCCTACCTACACACACCAGGAAGCCATTGAAAGTCTCAATTGAGTTTCACGGCAGTCTTGGCACCAAGTTGAATGCCACCCAGAAGAAAAAACTTAGGCTTGGTCGGAGTGAGGATGGCCGGGACCTCTTCTCCAATCGTCACCTGGCAGAACATTGCGATGGGCCGAGATTGGTTGAAATGCTGGCGATACTGGGAAAATGAATGTTGATAGCTGCATTTAATCAATGTTGATAGCTGGCCTCCCAAATCACCTTGGCCCAGTCCGAGGAAGGCAGCTGGTTGTACTTGCCATGGTAGATGGCACCGAGCATCGTTGGTTTCATATTCTCTTTGCTAACATCATCCTCCAACTTTTTCGGCTTGAAAGCGTTGATGTTGCCATTGGGGGTAATGTCATATCGATAGCTCAGTGGAACCTGCTGACCAGTAGCGGCATCAACCTGGAAGGGTTTTGTTTTGGTAAGTTATTAGTGTGGGACACCCAGAAATAAAAGCGAAACCAAAGCAATTAACATTTGATGGGCTAGATGTGTTTTGTTGGTTCAACATTAAGATAACTATACAAAACCATGTTTGAAATCAGTAGCCTTCATCGATGGCACAACACTGTGATCCACCACGCGAAGCTCTGTGACCCCGCGATCTCGCGTCACGTAGCACAATGCCTCTGCGAGGCACATGACCTCTTTCGTGGTTCTGTCCCCTTGGGAAACCACTCGGCACAGAAGGGCTGTGTCAGAGGTAAGACGCCATGGGATGTACTCCGTTGATGATGGCGCAGTATCTGCAGGGATGAAACCCAATTAGGCAATGGGAATTTGGAACAAGGAACCAAATGATCCAAACAACTGGTTGGAACCAACCATAAGGAAAACATTGATAAGATGTTTATGGTCATGCGATATTCGATTTGGGGTAGCTGACCTGCCTTGGGGGATTTCGGCAAAGGATCCAATGTTGAATCCAAAGAGTTCGCCTGATGCCATGTCAACTCCAGTGTCGCCTGTGTTGATAAGCCACAAGCCTCCAACCGTGGTTACCGCCACCAACACCGATGGTTCACGCGTAACCTTCGCCGTTGCTTCCACCCTGGGCACGGAGAAGCACCCAAGAAGTAGGAAGGAAAAGAAAAGGATTAAGGGAAAGAAAGGGAGAACACCCAAGAAGTAGGAAGAGGAAGCAACAAAGATTAATAGACAAGAAAAAGAAAAAAGATAGATAAAGAGAGACAGAGAGTGGGATAAGGAAAAGAAAGATAGATAGAGAATAATAGAAAGAGAGATATAGAGAGAAAACAGGGACAAGTAAAATTGAAAAGAGATAGAAACAGAAAAGAAGACACAAAAGAATAGGGAGGATGCAAGATGCATAAATACCAAAGGAACACAACCGGGCACGAGATAGAGAGAAACATAGAGAAAAAGCGAGAGAAAGAGAGCAAGAGAGATAGGGATATACTAGCAGAAACCAAAAACAAGAGATACAATTGAAACCCAGGGATTGAAAATATAGACAAAGGGGGCAAACCCATGAATTAAACAATAGGTTAGGGTGCCAGGGAAAGAAAAAGGAAAGAGAGAAAAAGAGAAAGACAGAAAAACAAACAATTAATACGAAGCCATATTGAAATAAAACATATGGCAAACAAACCGAGGGAATGAGAGATGCAGCAAGATGCGAAAAGAAAGATGAAAATACAAAGACTAAGACAAGGACAACCAAACACATAACCTCGAAGGAAATTGTTGAACCATATGACAACATGATCTAAAAAACGCATTAGCGCATAACTAACAATGACAAACAAATGTTGTTGTCAAACATTGGGAAACTTACCACAACTTTCCTATACATATCAAAGTGGCGAAGGCGTAAACCCCATTGTGTTTGATACATGCTTAAAACGATATGCGAACAGGCAACGTGTTGCCAGACTCAAAGTCGGACCAAGGGATTGTAGAAAGGCTTGGCACCCTCCTCCGAAAATTGTGGGGCCCCCCTGCTGAAAAATCAGGAGAAGCTGCTGTCCTGACTTCCCCACCGCCAGATCCCGAACCCTGAGCAGATCCGTGGTAGGACTTCAGCGCATTGGTGATCCCTGACTCGGACTCCAACTTCTCCTTCAAAGCAGCAAGCGCGTCTTTGTGAGTGGCACTGTACTTTTGCGTCATCAACTCTGGAATCCTAAGTTGTTGAATGGTTTCATCAAAACACAAGTGTGTACGCTAAAACCGCACCAACAAATTCTGGGGTGAAAATTCAAAAACCATACTAGAGTTGATGAAAAAGTCTGCAAAGTGTGCTGGTCGCCCTGGATGGTCAACACATCCAGGGAGGGTGGTGGCTCTTGGAACTGCGCGTTGCCCCGGGCAGATGGACCTGCATCCGCGCTCACATCCCACCACTGTTGCAAACAGCGCCCCGTCATGATCTCGTTCCAAGAGGTCATCATGGCTGCATCGTCTCCATGGTACACACCAATGAAATGAAGATCCCAAGCACTTCCATCACCCCCGCGCGCCAGCAGGTTGTCCCGCTGAATTTCCCAGCAAGCAGATGACCACTCACCAAACCTGAGGGTTGTAAACCGTAATCAATTTCCTAGCCCAGTTTATCATTGATAATAAAGCCGTAGGATGACACTACTGAGTCATTATTGTTTGAAAAACCATTGGCCTCGATGGCAGGAGGTCAGCAACCAACACTGGCTCCGCATCAGAGGATCCGGAATGCATGCCATCCAGCAATTGTAGCAAGATCGCTTTGGTAGCGCCAACTCCGCGTTGCTGCACCTCAGGCTATGTGCGATGAATCCATCATCAATGTCTTTATTGGCGACATGTGGGCCACTCAAGCCATTTATATAAACTGGTTGGAACAATTTAATCATAGTTGAAAAGCAGACTAGAAACACGGAAATGTGGAGCAATTGGTCGGTCGGTGTCTGGGTTGGTCAGCTCCGAAACTCGAGCCCGCTCGATGTTGGCAATGCTGCCCAGGAGTGCTCGTGATCTTGTCCAAGCTGAATTCCCTGCGACCGATACCATAGCAGCCAAGCCTCACTAGCTAGGTGACAACAAATCCAAACCCTTACCCTCAGTATACAATACATAATTCAATTATCCCTTTGGTTTTTTGCCAGGGGTGTAACAAAAGATAATGCCATTAATTGGCAAGTTGCACTGTTGGCTCTTCTTGCGACGGTCTCCCTGGTGAGGGCTGCCTGCAAAAAAACCTGCCACTTCAAACACATCCATCAGCCTAGGCTATCGCTGCAAAGTGGCCATGCTGGGGTGCCCAGGAAGAGGAGAAGAGGTTGTGTTGGAAACTTTAACTTAAACACTATAAGGTTGGAAAAAAAATGTAAATAATAAGGTGAGGTACGACAAAACCTTGTCTTCTAGAAGACGACGGTTGCGAACAACTGTGGTCTTGCTTGTGCTCGAATGCCACTGTGGTAGCATAAACCAGCAGATGGTTCGCGGATTTCCTCCACTGATTCCCTGACACAAGCTGACGCACTCGTCAATGGAAAGTTGACCTGAGAAACATGTTGAACTGTTCACAGGGTTTGGTTTCGATAACATCAAGCAATAACTATCCACAGGCTTGTTTTCTAAAAGCCAGCCATTAAACAGCCAAAATCATGTCAATCAAATCTTTGGTGGTCACATGTTGTCAACCATAAGATATAAAACAACAAAACAGATAATCCAAAAAGGTTAAGGAAAAGAGTTGCTATTTGATGGCTGGTGCACGGTTGGGCCAGAGCGTTGCATCAATCACCAGAATCGTCAGCCTAAGTGTGTGGGAAAATCATCACAAACCATACATACTTGGTTTAGACCCCAATCAAACAAGTGGTGCTTCAGGGGAAAACAAATGTGTTTGAGTTGGGTAACGCGTTGGGACCCAGCGCAGACTGCTTCGCAACAATGTGAGCTTGGGAGGTCATCAGCGTATCTTCGCACATCAGCATGTGCTTGGTTTTGAGAAAGTTCTGGACAGATTCTTTGCCACGCATGAAGCGATCATGGATGAACTTGAAATCCAAAGCAGCCTCAAGGGATTTTTGCAAACACCTTTAACTTCAGTCACATTTTCCCGATTATCCATGGGTATCCCAGGGTGTAAAATGTTTTGGAAACCATTCACATTGTCCCGATCATCCATGGCTATCCCAGGGTGTGAAATGTTTTGGAAACCATTTGTTAGTTTTACAACCCCCTACTCCAAAGCCTGTTGATCGTGGTGGATGCAAAACTTCTTGGACCACTCCCGAAGCTTGGCTATGTCGGAATCAAGCTGGAGTTCCGACTGCGTCCAGGTCGTCTCCAGGAGCTTCGCCGAAAGCCTTGGAGAGGCCAGCTGCCAACTACCAGCTACCCAGATAGTGGGGCAACAAGGCAAACAGGAAGGAAATCCCAAACAAAACAAAATTTGTTCTGAACAAAACGTGAGTTGCTCTGCGGCTTTCTGGTTCTGAGCATTGGTCACCTCAGGGTCAATGCTGGTGGGTGTAGACTCTTGAAGAAGAAAGGTAAGCAGGATGCCAACACAAAACATGTGGACTACCAACCCCGCAAAATGATGGTGTCTTTCAAACGATGTGTGCTGCCAAAAATTGTTTTGGTTTGGCACTATTACTGATGATGTGTACTATTACTGGTGTTTCTTGTCAGTCCTACCTCGGTCTGGAATTTGGAGAGAGAACTCGAAAAGATGCTGATCTTTGCCACATCCACTGGCGGCACACTTGCGGTGAGAAGGGCAGTCAAATCAGCATCTCCATGACGCAGCATGAACCTCACGTAGCTAGGCAGCTAATGGTGTTGACCTGCCCAACCCCATCACCGAACAAGAGTTCGTGGTTGAAGTAAAATGAAATATATACCAATTGTTTATCCTGAAAGAAACGCTTTCTCGATCTCTGGGAGCGCTTTGGAACGGAACCCCACGGGAACCATGGATGAGAACGCTTCCACGGTTGCAAGGTATGCTCCGCAAACGCGCTGCAAGCTCTCCTTGGCCAAGGCTTGGATCAAGTCGGCTGAGAAGAGGGAAGAGTGTGTCAAAGACTGTGATGGTTAAGGTACTTATCCATACCAACAAAAATAATTCTAGTTCATCTAAATTGGAACTAGGTTCGACCTCCTTGGCATTCCAAGGACGTCTCATCTTCGGGGACAGAGATGTCCAGTCCATCTCCAGCCGTTTGATCAATAACCCAAGCAGTTCATCGGTATTCCCTAGATGTTTACTCCAGGCTTGAAAGGTGCCGACTCCAGAATTGTAGCCAGCATTGAACAAGTCGGCCGCCAAAGGTTCGTGGGTCAAAAACCGAGGCATTGTGAAACGCCTTCGGTGGGAGACTGTGTGGCTTTCGAAACACAGCCCATGATAGTCTAATTATCTTACCCTATGATGATCCGTGATACCCCATGATAACCAACGATGACCAATGACAAGCCATCAAACCCCCATCAACATAAACCCATCAATGTATGTTGCCTACAGAACCAGCCTGACCAAGACAGTGAGTCCATCTTTGATTTGCTGCGGAACGTTCCTCAGCAAGTTGATGGCGGCTTTGCTCTCTACCTTTCCGATGGAAGACGCTGAAGCAAAGGAAGCCACAGATTCATAAGCCTCGGTACTGGGAAGAAAGAACAATTGTATAACATTATTACATTGTGATACAATTGCGATGTTCAGATCATCATTATTATTCTAAACAAGTGACTTCAAGGTTGGCCACGGAGACTTCTTTGGCCACGCCCGTGCGGCACAAGAACTCCAGTTGATGTACCAAATTGAAACAGTTTGGCCTACGCCTCAATCCTGCGTTCAACGTCACACCTGGCCAGCAGCTGTTGTTGATAGGAATGGAATGGTTTGCCATTTGCGAAGTCAAAGGTACATGACATAAATGGCATGATGGGCAATGGCCTCGATTTGTGTCAACCACCTGAGTGTTGTCTGCCTTGACTGTTGTCACGTAGATCACAGAGAATGACCTTGACAAAGCAATTGTTTGAAACGGAGGTTGGTTAAATGATTGAAATATGATCCCATTGATATGTGTCATTGCTTTGGTCGACATGTCTAACACCGGTTTTGACCAGCTTCAGGACAAGCAACTCCTTCACCTCTGGAGGTGTCACCTGCGTCACAAAAGGCTCAAGGGTGGCCTGGGTTTTGGGAAACGGTTGCAGCCACAAAAACATCATTGCAAGCCTTCAGAAGCTCATCATTGTCATACATAGCCCATAGTAGGAGGAGAAGGCAAACACTTCGGTTCCATCCCTTGACCATAAAGAGCGATTGGGGATCAAGCCCCCCGGACACACCGACATCATCAGCAGAGATCTGCATACGCGGGGTGACCAGCCAGTCAGCATCTAGGAACGTTGCACAGATTTTTTCAGTACCTGGAACATTTGGATCTGTCTGCATGCCGTTCAGCAGCTGAAGCTGACACAAATGCCGTTGAACCACCTAAGATGCCAGCAACCACAATTTTCAGGGTGCCAAACTATGCAAATAGAAAACAATGAAAACCAACAAATCTGATCATAGAAATCTGATAACTTGTTTATTTGCAGTTTAAGTACATGATCGGAAGCACCACGAAGCCCGTAATCTACCCTGTGGGGTAAATGCCAGGGTCGAACTTGGATCGGCCCGACGGTCTGAGCATCGGCCGCTGTTGCGTAGGTCCTGAAAGATTGAAACCATGGGATTGGGAAGTTCATGTGTGTTTCAAACAAAAATCCTGAGGCACCAACACACTCGGATTCTCGGGAAATGTATGATCAATCCATTTGAAGAATTGCACTGCTGATGCCTGCAACCAGCCATTGGAACCTGTTTGGAAAGAAATCATCTAAACGAAATGGTGTATGGGAGCCTCTGATGCCAGCTTTTCAGTGAGGAAGGTATCCAGGCACATGCCATCCGGGAGGTTGTCATTCCTTAGCCAATTCATTTGTCGTCGATACTTGTGCACTAAAATGATCAAGTATAGTTTGCAAACACGTTCAATAGTTGATGATTAAATTGCATCAAAGGTGCATCCATTTATCAAAGATGATCATGTGAGCCATCTTTTGTGAATCAGCAGGGATGTGCGGTAGCTCAAGTTTGGCTTGCTTGGACTTGGAACCACCCCCGCCACTGGATGTCCGCTTTGACCCCTTCGGAGGCATCGTCGAATCCCGTCGCTGGACCTGGCACGAGGACAGCCGAACATGGAGGGTATGTGGTTGGACTTGCAATGGATTTGTGAATATTGCTGGTGAATATGGTCACTGAATGATCCCGGTTTATGATCATCCCCAATGAATTTTGTGCCGAGAACCAAAGTAGAGGACATGATTTTGTGACGAGACCCAACTTACGGATGTGGTTTTGTGACGAGTCACAAGCCTCAAGATAGGGTTTTGTGACGAGCATCAGTCTCATACATGGTGTTTTGTGCCGAGATACGGCCCCGCTAAGCACAAACCAGTCACAACTGCTTTGGTTTTGTGAGGACACCCTGAAAATCAAAATTGGGTTTGTGATACAGCTTTTCTTCACGCAACTGCCCCCCTGGCTCAGGATGTGGTTTGTGCCGAATGAGGCCCTCCCTAAGCACAAAAAGCATCAATAATCATGGATTTCATATATGCCAAAAAAAAGTATGTGTTGACTTTTTGAAATTGAGCTCAAACAACACCATTTTGTGCCGGATGAGGGCCTCCCTAAGCACAAACAGCATACCTTGGAAACCAACCCCGGTTGTGCCGAATTGGCCTTTCACAAACTGCCCTCAACAATAATGGAGTGCATCACAAACAGAAATGCTGGCCAGCCACATCGGTTGATTTTGTTTGGATACTATTCACAAATTCCTTTGTGAAAGCATTTGGTTCTTCACAAACCATTGGGTTTCCTGATCAAGATCTTCACAAAACAAAGATGGTGTTCAAAGTCATTATGTGTTTCCCCGAAATGGCTAGCCACTGGGATCACTGCTTTCCCCCGCAATGTTCAAAAAAAACCAAGCTAAGAAGTTTCATGAACGGCTTCATTCACAATTTTGACGGCATCTCTCATTGGAATGCCTTTGGTCCACAAACGAGCTGCAGCTCGGTTCACAGCTTGTCGTCTCTGCGATTCCTTGAACCGAGCCATCTCAGCTGCAGCAGGTCTCTCAGACACGAGCTTCAGACGGTTCGGCACCTTAATCAACGCAGCTGGTGCCCCGAGGTTGGAGAAAGAGAGGATCTTGGTTCTTGATCAACATCATAATCTGAGAGGAGCACAGCATCCAGGTTTTGGGGTTCCACTGGCTGTTCGACTCTAACTCCATGACCAACGGCTGGACCCAAGTGAGGTAGCGCCCTCAGCATGAAGATGAGCAAAACCATGAAACGATATGGACGATAGCTCATGTAAACCCACTGATGTGTAACATTGATGTTTCATGCAACCAGCCAAGATAAGATCGTGACCATGCCACGTCCCACAGGGGATCCTCATGAATCCCATTCGAAAGCTTCTCCAAAGCGGTCGCCGTTGAGTACATGTCGTAGGGATCTTGACCTTGCTAATCAAGAACAACTGGAATTGAATTTAACCAAGTGATTCACTGGTTCATATTTGAGAGAATGACGCATCATAGCGGCATACTTCCTCATAGTCTTGTTCTCATCGGAGTCAGGGTTCACAGGTAACTCCACAAAGACTGGCAAAGGATTTGGGGCGATAACAAGCCATGATGATTATAGTGTGTGCAATCAAATTGTAAAGCCATCTTAAGTCGCAGCAACTTAGGCGGAACCTGGCGGCACACGTCCTTGGGCTTGACGTGCTACGCAGGCAGGGAGATACAGAAAGGCCTCCGGTTGCCATTCTGTGTCCGACAGCCACCGTTTGGTCCTGGCGGCGGTGAAAAATTAGAATCACATTGATGGTGGGGGGAAAGGGAAGATGGCTGATAAAACTGATGATCAAAGATGGGTTCATCTTGACTACCGGTGTCCTGAGGATCACATCAGCGGGATCAGGTGTGACTGACCACTTTGCCCAAAACTTCTTGTTCAGCTGGTGTCGCTGCAGTCCTTTGTTAGGAAGAGACACTAGATAGCAGGCTGATATGAAGGAAAACACCTTTGGATAAGCTGGGCAAATCATTGTGGTGGAAACATACCATGATTGCCCCATAGGGTACAAGTCAATGAACATGGATCTGACAACTTCCCAAATGAACCTCGCTGGTGTGGAGCAACGTTTTCTCAAATGGGTCGGTTCCACTGGGTGGTAGCATCATGTACGTCATACCTGATACTAATTCACAAATCTACCAAAGGTGTCCCTGCATTACTGGTGAATAACCATGTTGTAGACACCGATCCAAACAATGTGTCCCAAATTCCATTGAGACAAACCGAAGTGTGTGTTAATAGCCATTCCAACAATTTTCAGAATGACGCTTAACTAGTTCAGGGGAACATCCATGAAATGACACATGTATTTGAGACTTATAGGCCATTCAAATGTTTGTCTCAGATGACATGGTACAATATGGAAACCGTTATCACAATGATCACATTGGATATGCATATATGTCATGAATGTTTCCTGGTCCTGGCCGGAAACATAACGACATGTTGTATGGTAAGATGCAACGTGGGTTCCAGTGGCTGACTGTTGTGAGATCAAGCTTCCAGAATCCTCCATACGCTGCAGTTGAAAAGCATGAGGAGCACCAGGGCCTCCTATGCCCTTGAAATGGGCATGGCATGCGTTGATGCCCCAAAATACTTTCCTGGGAAGGCACAAAAGTTGGTTAAACTCAAAAACTTGTGATTAAACTCACAAACTTGTGATTACCAAGTTCCAAACCTATTAGAAAAGCTAAGCAACCAAGTTGTGTTGGAACAAAAACCTTCTATATGGGGATAGTGTCCAATCACGAAAGCGGCTCATCATCATGACGCAACGATCTTTCTCATGAGGTCTGTGATCAGGACGGTCAAAAAACTGCTGGAGCGTATCGCAGAAGCTCTTGGGAGTCCACAGCTCTGGAAACCTGTGCAGCCACGAGCCCATAAGGCTGAACATGCCGTCCACGTCTTCATGCGAGTGCCCAGATGTCAAAAATGACATCTGGGCACTCCTAAGCTTTTTGAGACATACAGCAAACGCCAAATGGCGAAGCAAACACTGGTTCTTGGCTTCCTTGCTGCAATTGTCAGCCTGTAGGTGGAAATGGGCCCGCGACAAGTCCACACCTTTCTTGTACAGCATCGTCAAAGCAGCTGAAACAATCTCAGTTGTCCTACTCGAGTTGCACGTGATGGACTGGGGTGTCAAAGCTGTCAATGCAAGATGACCGTGTACCAACATTGATGTGCATGACATCCTTGGCCGATTGAAATTGCAGAACTGCTTCGTGGACATAACAAGAGAGCGCGGCCATGAGAACTTGGCAGCATCCATTGAGTCTACAATGGCACAAATCTGAAAAGTTCCAAGCATTGACGCGGAATGCAACCGGCTGGCTGCCCGACAATCCCAATAAACCTTCCGATCATTGTGCTGCCGCTTCAAGTGGCGTTGAAGCTCGTCGTATTGTGCCCGCCGTGCCGCGGGGTTGTGCCCCACTTTCTTCAAAATCAGGCGATGGCGAATGCATTGGGTGCACTTTGAATGGTGCGACTGGAATCTGATGCGAAGTCGATGGCAGAACTCCGCTTGCCAGACCTTGGGCCCAATGGATTAGACACCCCCATTATAAATAGTCGATGCAACAACGTGGGCAAGAAATTAACACAAAGCAACCAACAAATTTTGACGCATCACCCATATACATTATATATTGATTCAGGGTCCAACTACGTATGTCTCAGTTTTGCTTGACCACCATTACCCCATGGGCTACCTGCTTATTCTGTTGATGTGGGTTAGCAACTAAATCCCCTAAATAGCACTCAAACATTACAGTAGTAGGTGGGGAATTGGAAAGTGGCAGTTGTTAAAGATGATCTCTAATTGTGATCCAGCCGTACATCTCAACCAGTTTCAATTCAACCAAAAATTACAAAAGAAAAAACAAAACGTTAAGCAATGAAATGTTGAACCGAGAAACTGAACAAAAAAGCTTTCTGCTCACTGTTTGATCTTTCAGTTCATGTTGGCACTGCCGGTGGTAATCGGAGATTGAACCAGAAGGCAAGTGTTTGATACCGGTTCGATCCATTCCAACTGGGTCCAGCTTCAAATCACCATGACGGGGTCGCTTGTTTGAATTGAGCTTGTCAGGGATGTGTTCCGCAACATCTTCATAAAGCCCAAGCAGAAACTGATGAATTTTTTCTCGTCGTGGGTCTGGCTTTGCGGGACCTTTAGGAATGTATCGTGAATCATAAGGACAATCTTGATCCCCTCGACGGGCAGCTCGTGACAAGAGATTGAACCGATGTTTTCCAATGCCAATCAACTGAATGTAAGCCTTACAACACACAGTTCTCCCACAAACCTTGTAGTGGCGGGCTCCGCGACAGGCCGTGCTGCGGAAGATCTCTTTCAAGTCGCTGAAGACCTTGGCGTACGGATCTCAACACCGGGCGCTTGGGGCATTCAGGACTGATTGAATTCCACAATGGATGACAAGAATTCTTGAAACGCATCAACTTAGTTTATGGCATATCGATCTTTCTCCAGCTTGGTCATGGAAGACATGGATTTGCATTGCTTCACAAGGGTGTCAAAGAGGTGGACGTCTTCATTGAACGGCTTGAAGCAATCACAGCGACAACTGCAGTTTCTTGAAACCAACCTCCGAAGTTTGCTAGGATCTGCATGGTCCCAGTGATGTCTTATCACCTTTAACGATTTGAATCCTGTTCGAGGTTCTCTCAACCGTCTCAAGGGTTTCACGGGTCTCACATTCCGTCCCACAGCCCTGGAGTCATTCTCCAGCTCATCGCCGCTGAGGTCTTCAACAGAACCCAGCACCATTCAGGGCCTGTCAGGACAGATCGGCCCAAGGACAAGCTGGGATACTTGGGGCAATGGGGAATCACACGACCCGACTTCCACCCCCCCAGTAACCCATGCCTTGTCAATCACAAAGCATGGGGCTGAAGCGGTTGCTGCAGCCTTGGCGTCATAGGCTTTGTTCATTGAAAAGTTTGGGATATTGATTAAACATCCATTCGCCAATGGTATGCGTTACATCTCAAACTATTGTATTTGCTCAATGTATCTATAAGTAAAGATATTTGCGGGCGATTGTGAATTTGGGGCAGGGAACCCACACGTTGCTGGTAGACACCACGGCTGGGTCAACAAGATAAAGGTTGGCGGCAAGCAAGTAAGAGCATTGGGAAGCTAGTGTGCCAATCAACCAAAGTTGTTTCTGGGTGGCTTTTTCTGTGACCTTGAATTGGCTTCTGTCTTCGCATCAATGTTGTTGAAATGTACCCAGTGGATTTAAAGATTACAGGGTTGGATCGAGCTGCCAAGCTGAGCGAACAACCAAGCTGAGACACCCACACTTTCACAGCATCCAAAGGTTCCAAAGGTTCCTCGCGGTAGGGCTGAAGAATCATGAGGCAAAGGAAAAAAAGACCAACAAACGTACTACGTGATGAGGGGAAGCAGTCCTCAGCATAATAAGCAGAATCGGGGCACATGGCAACAGCAGAGCTTCAAACATCAAATCTGTACTTGTGGATGTGGGATGATGATTTTCTAGTTTTGTTATCACTGCCTGATGTTACATGGTGCTAGCTGTTGTTGGTGATCATGGTGTCATGGTGTTGGTCGTGGTGGTGATATGCTGTTGGTTGTGATGGCTGTTGTTGTCCGCTGTTGTCAGTTGGTGAGTCTTGTCGTTGTTGTTGATCCTTTCGTCATTGTTGGTGGTTGTTTGAGGTTGTATTCAGCGACAGAGAGGCGCTGCGGGACATGAATCAATCTCAGCAAGCTTGAAAGCAACTCGCAATTGATGCATGGTTGAAACACGCCGGCGCGGCAGGACTCAGCACACCCACCAAGCGATCCAAAAGAGGCCCGTGTTTGGGCCAGCTGGGCACACGAAGGAATCATGTGGAGGGATGCTGAATGGAAAGCATTGCCATTTGATTGAAAGTCACAAAAAGCCTGAAACATATGTTGTGATATCTTCCTTTCTCTTGCGCATGAGCGGCTTCGATCACTTGAATGGATGGTTCAATGAATTGGACCCTGCTTGTAGCAAAGCCGTGGGATTTCCAAGATCTAATTAACAGGTATGTCTCAAGAAAGCATTGAAGTGCATTCACTTCGCAATCTTTGACAAGATTGAAGCAGCAAAGTGAGCCATGCCAGGAACAACGATGTTTCCAATTTGGTTCATCCTCTCTTCGTCAGAACTGGTACGTGACGGGGCCAACCATCGATGAATTGGGGGGCACGATGAGTGCGGCATCCATTCAGTGGCCGGCATGTTCTTCATGTCCTCCTCTGAGAGCATGCGGTGTCCCTGGCAGACATGTTCAATAAACCAACTCTTTCAGTGAGATTTTGAGAACATGGGCCTCAAACAAGTTGAATCCCGGCTGGTAGAGCAGCAAGAACACGCGCTCACGCTTGATCTTAGTACAGAAGAACTATAGCATGTTGGTGGTATGACATGGTATGACTTGTACTGGGTGAAAGTAGACCATGCCATCCACCCCCAATCTTGGGTTCAGCACGTGCGCGCCGATCATCTTTCCGTGGACGGTGGTGTAGGTGAGCTTCAAGCCTCGCTTTCCAGCTTCCTGCATGGGCCAGGACGCAGATGAGAGGGGTTGACAGGTCTGGTGTTCACTGTCCTCCACCAGGTATTGCATAACCGGTCGCATCTTTGGTGACAACAGCGCAGAAACGTTCTCTAAGAAGTGGAACTTCCTGAAGTCGAATCTGCAAAGAACCATGATGTATTGAGCACCAACTCTCGCAAGTGAACTTGATTGAACCATCAAAGAAAACATTGAAAATGCTGCGTAGTTTCGGTTTTGGTGGTGGCTGCAAATCGTGAAGACGAAACACATGCTTCACCAACTGGGTTCGGGAGTCATCCAAACCAGCCTGCCCTCCAGCGCCACATACCCCCTGACCAATCATAAGTTGGAATCACACTGATGGTATTGAGTGTTGACAGTTCAAAGTCAAAGTGTTTAGTGAACAAGAAATGCCAAGACCAGGCATCCTGCCTGGCAGGGGAAACCACCAAAGGAGCCGTCCAGGCCCTCGGTGGGTTCAAACTCCTGGATGTTTGACACCAAAGGCACCTTCGGAAACAGGTTGTCCGCCATTCGCGCACGGATGACCGCTTGGCAAGCTGGGTCCTTCTCCACCTGATGTGAACATGATGGAAACATGATTATGCCAAGGCTATGATCTATTGAGTTTGAAAAAGGGATGTCAAGAATGGAATCATTCAGCCGCTGGCAAGGTATCGCACATCGAAAAACCTCGCGGTTTATGGCCATGAAGTATATGTTCAACCCTGAAATCAACTTGGGATGCTGAGTCTAGAACTGGTGGAGGCCCATGTCCAGGCCCAACACTCCGGAAAAGAGTGAGGCCACTTTGTACTTAGGTCCATTGTCCTGGCAGCCATTGTAATTGGATCCCATTCTGGGTTGACTGGAATGATCGATAAACCAAACTTCACAACAAAGCTCTCCTGCATCATCCATGGGAAAACCTTTTGCACGGAGTCCCTCACCGCCATGGGAGATGGGTCGGTCCATCCCTGGGGAAGTCCTTCAAAACCAAAACAGCTTTTTGAAAATTGGATTCATATGGATTCATTGCTATGTTTGAACAGCCATTGTCAGTCCTCCCATCCACTCACCAATGGATGGTGTAGCCCACAGGCCCTTGGCCACCCCCTGCTTTCGACATGCTGTTGTGAAGCCATCGGAATGGTAGACTTGATTGGCAAAGTCCTGCAAACAAAGTTGGCTAAACTTAGGTTCCTATGATGCAGGGACACCGCATGGAAAAATTGTTGAATACACAGCTTTGTCAGTCCATGGTGCCGCGAAGGCTGAGGTAGCGAGGGTTGGCCTTCTGGGTTGCCCCGAAGAGCCCTGCAGGAGCTGGTGCGATTTATCCAGACCATGATCGGAACTCTGAATGAGGCCCGCGCTCAAGGTCCCCCACGTCTGCTTGACCATTTTCTTCTTGACAATGGCGCCTTTTCTAGGCAGCTTGGTTCCTTTAGCAGGCTTGGTGGGAACCTCAGGGCACAACAGATAAAGGAATTGCACCCTATGATGATTGATATAATAGAACGTCCGTTGTAACAGAATGCATCCAAAGAACCAATACGATGTCCAGCTTTCGGCAACGCTTTTGGGGCATGAACCCCAGCTTATGCACGGTCATGGTGCCATTGTGAAAAGATGCATGTGGCGGAAGGCGAACCTGCAAGGAGTGGACTCTTTCACAGTATGATAAAAAAAACCTGGAGGTCATCGAAGGTAAGATGATAGTACTGCGCCTGTGGCGACGCTTTGGGGTGCATCGGCCTGCAGAAGAAACTGAATAAGAAACGAGATGGGTTCATCAATTTTTGGTAGGCAGGGTTCCCGACCAGAAGAGATTTCCCACATCAGGTTTAGGAAGGGGACGAACTTCAGGTTCCACTTCAGAACTCAGCTGGCAATGTCATTCAAAAAATTCATTATGGATGTCAAACATATATTTGGGCCCCCACTCACTGAGAGCTGCGACTGCGTTGAGCACAGGCATGGTTGGTAGTATTCCCTCCCAAATTGCTTCCACGTGTGCTAGAGCCAAGATATATATATATATATATATATTGACATGCAAAGTGCTTTGATGAATGTGAACTGATGGGTTCCTGTGTTTCCTGCACCGGTTGTGGATGGCATAAACATGTTCCCTTTTAACTTTTCAGCCAGTGCCCAAATGCTTCGCGGTAAGATCAAAGCCAGCACGTGCGGCCAGGATCGAAGCCTGCGAAGCGCTGAAGCAGGTTGCTGAAGATCTATGCCGCGATGTGTCACCTTAAAGTGTCCCTATGTGTGACTACACCTCACTACTTGAAGAGTTGTCCAACTAGACTTGCTTGAATTGAAATGTTTGAGAGCAAACTGAAATTAAAACCGTTCGGACCTGGCCTCAAACTCTGTAGTCACACTACATCACCCATGGACTCGTGGACCTTGGAATGAGAGACCATCAGTTGATTCATTAAAAAGAAATGGCTTAGTTCCTGGCTATACGTTTGCGAAGTATAGTCATCCCAAAGAGCCCCAAGTAGAGCCCCATCAGCGTAGAAAGCCACTATGCTGTCAAGGATTTGGCAAGTCGTAACCAAGGTCTTCAAGAAATGACAAGTCATAGTCACCATCAAAACTTGTTTCCAACTGTTTCAGAGCTTCCTCAGTGGCATTCCACACTCGGGTCAGCATAACAGTTGGGCACTCGGAGCCGTTGCCATTCTTGATCACATAGTTCACGACCTGGGAAATTGCGTGATGAGAGGGAGTGATCAAGGAGAATGAAGCTGAGTGATGGGCATAGCGAAGAACCGTTTTCGCATAAGCTTTGTGTTTGATGGCCTAAGTCGAATCAACATGTCATTAGTTATATCTCATGCAAAGTGTTTGGCCAAAAGGTGCAACATGGTTTAATTGACACTTCCTAAAAAAAGTTGAGGACAACACCTTCTCGCACTGATTCCAACCATCCATGTTCAAGGTCGGATTCCAACCATCCACATCGGTCTCGCCATCATCCATAGCCACCTGCGCGGCAGCTAAATCCAGTTGATCACTCCCAAAGCTGACTCCTATAAGTCGCCTCCTCGTGAACGGAACGTCCAGCTGCACGATAGGCCTCGCAATGTTCGAGTCTATCCCATGCAGAGTATGGTTTCACCATCGCTATGGAGTATGAGTGGAAAAAATCTTAGTCCCTGACCCGCCGGGTTGGATTCATCACATCATCCATGATGCGGCTGGTCTCTGGGGACCACTCGAAAGCATCCTGAATCAACAGAATTAAGCAAAAAGGGTTCCCCCCAAAAGAAACATATGCGCTCCTGTCGTCGAAGAATGCCAGCCTTGCTGAAAGAAGGATAGTTGGACTAGCTGGGTGATGACAACAAGGATACTACTTGTAAAATCGAATGTCATATATTCTTGTTGAGTTGTGGACTCTCGGTTCTGGCGTTCGGGGATCTGGAGTGCGGCTTCGGGATCGAGACTCCTGATCATGGGCAAACCTAAGACCATCAAACACCACCAAACTACATACACATAACTCCAAACATTGAAATATATATGTCTAAAAAAAATATATATGTATACATTATATGTATTTGTTCAGAAAATATTTATTTACACAAGCGTATAAGTGGATACATTTAAACACAAACATTCATAACTATAAAAATATATATATATATATATATATATATATACATAAATAGTTGTGTACAGAAAAAATATGGATGTTTTCTGAAAACAAAGCACTCCTAGGCCGAAACTCAAATGCAGAATGCAAAATTAGGCCAACTAGTTGAGATGAAATGCAGTGTCGCCATGTTGATGCTATGTGTGTGCGTGTCAGGGGGGCGAAACTGTGTCATGGTCGCTCCTCACTGTGAGCCAGGTCATCACCAGTCAGGTCGATGGGAATGCGGGGCATGTTTGCGAGCACCTGATGCAAACCGCGCTCACTGGTGACCGCCTAACTAAGTCACAACCCTGGGTTGTCACACCTCGACCAAAAAAGTCTGCTAGAGTGCTGCCTCAAAGCGGATGCGTCTTGCGCTTGTTGTTTTCTAATGACCCACTGCCCAACGGTGGAAGCACGCGAGGCCCCTGCGTTAAAGAAGTCCAGCAGGCACACACCTGCACGTTGTTAGGAAGTTTTTTTCAAACCCAAAGAGTATTGGCCGATTTTGACAACCGGCCTCTGTTCTGACAAAGGGACGGTGCCGGGCAGGGACAAACACTGAAGCCAAATGGCTTCCGTCCGTCGGCGCCAGTGCTTCCACCGAACTTAGACCCTAGGGCTAGCTAGCACATCCCACCAAACTTATACCCTAGACCTAGTTAACACATCCCACCAAACTTAGGCCCTAGACCTAGTTAGCACATCCCACCAAACTTAGGCCCTAGACCTAGTTAGTGCATTCCACCAAACTTGCACCCTAGACTTAGTTAGCATGCTTACATATAGATTCCATCCATGTATTTTTTTTCTCTCACTTGCGGGTGGGAGGCACATGGCGCCAACCCAAAAACAACAAAACAAAACCAGCAACAAAAAAACAAACCATCACAAAAATCCAAACGACGCAGCAACTTTTGTACTGCATTGACAAAGCCATTTTCCAATGGCAGGTTACAATGCAACTGCAATGCAGGTGCTTGGTCGCCCATCAAGAGCAGCTATGCCGTCAAGAATTTGTCACCCAATGGCATTGAACTTCAAAACCCTAGATGCACAACAAAACCCCAGACACAGGGAACAAAGAATCAAAATACCTATTGCAAGCATTGAAGGTACGGCAACACTGCATCCTTCAATTATTCCAGTCGTGGTCGACTGGCCACTGCTGCAAGACTGCATCACTTCAAATACCCTAGACATTTGAACCATCATACTTTGGAAGCCGCAAAGAATTCGCGGAGGGATTCCAAGCCATGCAAGTAGTTTAAGAAGAGGTCCTCTAGGGACATTGTTATAACACTTGATGATGTCAAGGATTATTCCACAAATTTTGCGATTGCAAACCAAAGATGACTCGGTTTTGAATGCATTCCGAAGGGCAATGAGATCCGATGATACCTGCTTGCAAGGCCCACCTATTTCAGGTGGTACAGCAACGGCCAAGTGATATGCAATCTGTGCACCACGCAATTTGCCCCATACACGATATAATTTTGACATGATCGTTACAGGTCGAATGTCCATAGGTGACCATGTTTCATGCCCCTTTGGTAAGCAAATTGTTTTGGCACATGTCCAAGCATTGGGCCAACATCCATTGGACTCAATCAGAGTAAAAATGCAAGCCAAAAACTCACAAAGCGCAAGGGGCAGTTTGATAAGGTCTTTGCTAGAAAAACCATCACACCCTCTGGCACTTTTTATTTTTGTAGTGGCAAATGCTTTTCGTAACTGCTCACCAGTTATATCCGAAACACACAGGTCGGGACCTTTAGGTATGGCTTGGATGGATTCCATCAGTTGTTCATCCACTTGGTAGATAGACTCGGGGTCATCACGTCGAAAGAAACCATTCCAAGCATTGAAAAGTGCTTCATGCATGTCATCGGGGTCAGCAACGAATTGTTTTTGTGTGACCACCATGTCCTGGCTGTTTATGGACATAAGTTTCACAGGGCGATCCAACGAAATCCGGTTTTGCTTGACTTGTCGGATCTTTGCAGTTTGCCCTTGGAAAATAATGGGAGAGTTGCTATCAATTTCATTGAAGGGACCACCCTGAAGGAAATTATTGCCCTCTTTAGTCCAAGAAACCTCCTGAACTTTGAAAGACTTATTCACAGCAAGATGAGTTATCGGCTTGGCAGTGTCGCCCTTCACTTTTTGAAAAAGAATTTTTCCATCCTTATGGAGGTCTTCCAACAATTCCAACCGGCGATAGTTAGTTTTTGCAAACCACTCAGCTTGTTGGTTCTTTATGCAGAAGGCCGGTAGCATACTGGATATGGTTATAGACATATTGGCTTCAACCCACTTGCAAAAACCATGACGAAAACCACGGGCCAAATAAATTGTGTTCCACAATGAGTGTAACTGCTCAATGGCTCGAGGGTTATGGGTTTTCAAGGCTGAAGCAAATTGTCTGCAAATGCTCTGTAACCTATGCAATTGTCTGCACTGTTGCCTCTGTGCAACAGAACACTGGGATTGCACAATTTGATAGTCACCATCCCGCACCTTCTTGGTAACCGGAACAATTTTCCTTTGTATCTTGAAAATATTATTTTTCGCACGGCCAAGGTGTGCCTTGGATATATGGAGGGGTTCACCATCACATTCGACCGTGGACTTGAAGAGTGATTGCTCGGCAATGTGTGTCCATCTGCGAGCAAGGTCATCGATGTTAGCACCTTCAGTTGCCTTTATGATACCTCGCTGAGAATTCAATAGAAGCTGCTGCATAGTGGTATTCATGGTATCATCATCATGGATTTGGCGGTCAAAGCTCTTTGGGAGCGTCCACCAAACCCTCGGCTTCAAGAGCACCTCAAGGTTAAACTTGGCTTCCAGGACAGGATGTGTCGGGAAGAGGTCGTGGTGAACCGTCCGACAACTCACCAGTGCAGCTGCGAGCTCCCGGTTGACAAGCACAAAGGAGTGCCGTACAGCATCACAAGAAGTACACTCTAGATCATGATGACTAACCAAGGCAGAAATCTCAGCAGCATCAACCCAACCATTGCTTTGCAGCGTAGGCCAAATGTCAATCTGGTCAAGTCCGCAATTTAGGTCTCCAAGGATGACGGCTGGTCCATTAAACCTATGTGCCCGTTGGCCGGCTATTGCCATTAATCGATTCCGCAGGGCATTGTGGTCAGCATATTTAAATGCTACCGTGGGTCCATACACAGCAACAGTATACACATATCGGTGCGGTTGAAACTGCACCATCGCCTCTGCAAAGCGGTTTGAGGATACAAAATCACTAGGAAGTGGATCGTTCACTGGTCGCATGGGATAAGCACTGGTGACAGCTGCACCACCTGCAATTCCTCTCAAAAAGGAGCTGCTCCTTTGATATGCAGTGACCGGGAAGGACCAGGCACTATTGACACCCCTATCAAGGTATTTTTTTCCAAGGATCTTCTGCACCGTGGAGGTGGCAGCAGTTTCAGAAATCCCAAGAATACCATCAGAGAGGTTTACAATGTCATCATCTTTATTCCAAACAGCAGTTGGATTGCAATTCCGGATGGAAAGGTATGGACCCGGATGGTCCGCTTCACCAAAGCGTTGAACAATCCCCCAGTATTGCAAAAGAATGCTAATGACCACAGCAACGATAAAGACACAGACCATGTATCTTTTGAATCTTTGTTTCTTGTGGTACGGTTTCCTATGGTAGGAAAATCTTCTCCTGCCAACCCTCTTGCATCGCTTCATGGGTAGCTTCGGCATTGGAGTGGCAGTTCCAGGTAATCTGGATATGGCTTCACTGAAATTGCAAAGCATCACAAATAAAAAACTAAAATGCCAAAGGTATTTGTAATACCAATTACTCCTGTTTGTACTATTCCAGGAATTTTCGAAGTCGCACCGGTACGACAACATCCAATTAAATGCAAAATCATTACTTGCAACCTGCCATTGGGAACTAGGCAGCTGGTCAATGCCAATGCAGTGATAATGGTACTTGTCCTGGAACAAGGCATGTGAGGCAATGTCACGTTCAGAACACCATGAATGTTTTACGAGAAGCTCCGATCGCATGTATTCACAATTCAATGGCCACTCACCAAATGGAATGACTTGCAAAGGTTTCTTCTCATGGGATGATCCTAAGTCGATTGATGCGTGTTCACAGCCCAAAGCACGTGATTCCAATCGAGTCCGGACGCACCAGCGGTCAATGACATGGGTTCCAGTCTCAATCGGAAAAACATGCAGGCCATGTGTCACATCATCAGGATACCGACATGGTGCATGATGAAAGTATTTAGCCTCCAGCCAACGGTCGTGCATGTTAAAATCACTGGCATTGGACACATTAATGTACTGAGCATGCGTGGGTGGCTCGGAACTACTGAGCAAGAAGCCATTGCAATCACCCATACCAACTCCAAAAGTCAGCCAAACAATCATAGTGCGCAGCCAAAAGGTGAGCACACGGGGCGTAATGAAGCATCCTAGTCAAGACTGTGCAGTCTTCAGCCTCTTGTTCTCATTGGCCTCGTTCTTGTCTGGAGCAAGAGATGCCTGGAGATCGGCCTGCATTTTCACAAAAAGGGACTGCATCTGCTTGACAACCGTGTTATTGTTGGCATCAAGCTGGGCTTGGAGCTGTGCATGCTGTTCATTCAACTTTTGTTGCGTCGCTTCAGCAGAACTTGATACATCTTTCTGAACTTCTTCGACGGATGCACTCAACTTAGCAATCTGCTGATCACATGTTTGGAATCGCTCATTGAAGATACCCGTCAGCTTGGCTGTGAGCTGTTCCTCCATGTCTGCTCTGATATCTGACAGCCTTGTGTTGACCGTGGCTGCATCTGCTGACCCATTGGTACCACCGCCACATAATCTTGTCCAATGCATAAGTGCGTTGCTGGGGGTCCCTGGGCAGCACATGAAAGCCAAGAATCTTTGCCTGTTGGACGGATAACATCAGCATCCCATCCGAGTTTCCGAAGGGCACCAGTCAAAGACTCACATGTCGTGGATGTTTTCACATTGCGTAGTGTCCACATGGTTGTATCGGCCTGGATCTTTCCCTCTTGCAATGTGATGCACTGAGGGAGGGCATGTCTTCGTACCTCGGAAATCATCTCACGTCTAGCTCTCAAGGCAAAAGGGCCATCTCTGCCCAATTGGATCACCCCAAGAACATTCTTGATGGATTTTGCTTTGGAAATGGCATCTTCCAAACTGACTCCATGCAATGCCACTGCACCGTATCTGCTGTCTGGCTTTTTGTCACAGGTGCGAACATTGATGAACACACCCCCTTGGCCAGACCTGAGGAGTGTTGCATGTAGGCATTCTTCAGGAATCTTCGCATAACCATGAACATAGGCAGCATCACTGTGTCGGCACTTCTTCCGAGAGGCATCGGAAGGGTGGAATGACCATGCAGCAATCACCTTACCCTGCCTAAGTTCCGGCAATTGTACACCCAAGTAACTCAACGGTGAGGTAACATCGCCCCAGTTGGTTACCAGCTTCTTTTCGATCGTAATCTCTAAAATGGCAGTTGGTTCAGGTGCAAGATCGACCTTCGGAACTTGTGGTTTGCATAGAACCTCAATGTCACCGTAATTCAATATTGCAACTGATGTCAATGTCGGCTTTCCGGATGAGTCAGTCGCCGGAACAGCCACTGGGGAGACACCAGCGAAAACATCATTGGTCATCACAACCAAAGCCAATGGTTCCATGGAAAGCTTCGTGACTGGAAGCAACTTGCTTGCTTCCTCCTTCGTGGCAATAGCCAATCCTCGCATATCAGGGCCCCACTGAGCAATGGTGAGGGATGCAAGTTTCCCAGCTTCGGAGTGGAAATGCCCTACATCAATCGTAACCTTAGTATCAATGGGCTTGGCCTTCGTACTCTGTGTCTTGGCCTTTGGCATGGGTTTGGTACTGGATTCACTTTGATTGGCCTTCTTACCTCGCTGGGACTTTTGGAAATCCTTCAGCTCTTGGGTAGTTACCATGCGAATCTTGGCATCGTTTGCACACTTCTTCAATGACGACCACATCTGTGCATCTGGCATCGACAAAATCGAGGCAAGTTCATCATGTGGGACCTTCGCCATGATTGAGGCAGCCCTGGCAGCCAATCCACTTTCTGCTACTCCTCTTTTGGCAAGTGCTGCCTTGAGCTTTGTTGCAACATGGTCATTGTTCTTAGCGCCTCCTGGGAGAGCACATACACGGAATTCAATGGTAGCCTCAACATCCAATTGAAGCATGGTCAACTTGGTATCCAAACCACGACCATTCTGCATGGCAACCATTGTGATGGAAACACCCAAACTCATCATGCATTTCGCTGCAAGCCTCAAAACAGTCCATGTCCCTGGAACATGCATCTGCTTGGGTCGATGATCGAACGGTCCTTTGACCCAAACAAGGACGGTAGCCTGATCCGAGAGCAATGTGCGTTTGGTCTGTTCCTCATGGATAACCTGCGCCCTTGGAAAACCGGATGCAGGATAGGCAATTTCCAAATTGTGGTTCGGCAAATCTTTGACAATGCATTCTGGGAAGAAGCTTACCATTCCTGAATTGAGTACAGGCATGGGTCCCCTACAGGCCGAAGGGATGAGCTTCTTCAGCATTTCATCACACGTGATTTCATGGTCAATGATAATCGAACGGATGGACCCCCATTTCGGATCTTGAACGGTGAATCGAATGCCATCTGAATGATCATCTGCCCGCACTGTCTGCACAATCGGTTCATCAATGCACACAGTGGGTGAAATTTCAGCAACATGCCTAGTGAATGGTTCACACGTTTCTGGACACAGTTCACTCTCAAAGTAAGTGACCTGTTGACCCAACACAAAAGCATCCATGTCAATCTTCTGCATGTTGTGAGTGATTGCAACCCTAGATGGTAGGACTTCAGCAGTCACAGCAACATACGCACGCAAATCACTGAACTTCCAAGTGATGTCCACTTCAACAGCCATACGATCAGCAAGGAAGGTCGCCTCAACAATGATAATGAACTTCTTCGGTTGGAAGACCACAGAGAGGTAATCAACCCCAACAGGCTTGGTTCCAAAGCGGGCACTCCTGTTGTTGACCCAAATTTGTTCGAAATGATATTTGGTGGCATGTTTGAAAACATGTTGGAGGACTTCCTTCACCGTTGCATCGTGGACCGCAAAGAAACCTGTAGCCCATGTGTTGTCAGCATGTTGAATGCGCACGGGAATGGCATCGTTCGGAGGTTTCCCTAGGGCACACGAAGCCAGCATGAGTGCTCCAGCATATGGCGATTTGGTTCCCAATGGGCCAATGTCCCTTCGTGGGAAATCATCCACCCCTCCAACATCAGGCTCAGGTATCTCGGGCCAGTCATCAGGGAGAAATTCCCATGTGGGAGACACACATCGCCTCTTGGCAGAAGGTATTTCCTCATCATTGTCTGAAACACACTCCGTTGGTGATTCAACAATTGTTGGATTCGGTGACAGAACAGGATCGTACCTGATTCTTGGAACCAATGACATCCACTGGTCCCTGCAAACAACTTCAAAATCCCTCAGCTGGCAGCGATGGAAATCAATGGCTTGGCTGAGTTCGACAATGTTTGAAACCGTGCAAGTCATACCAAGAGCATCACCAAAAGCATGGAAAGTACGGAAGTATTGCCATGCTGAGTGCACCGTGGAAAGGGAATTCCCAACCATCTTCCATGCCGAATGATAATCAACAGGCAGGGCAAGGCATGCTGGGAATCCCATACAAGCAGCAATTTCATATGGTGTTGTGAATCGCAAGAGATCTTGGGTCTGGAAAAGGTACGCAAACAATCCTTTTTCCAACAGCAGTTGATAGGGCAACTTGTGTTGGTTCCCTTGGTTCGCCATGATATTTGGCAGCGGTTGCTGCGGTGATTTGGTACGCAACTCAAGCACATGCTCTGCTTGGACTCCCACTGGACACAATGCCTTCAAATTGCTTGGTAGCAACTTGGGATCGGCCATAATGCACAGAGCGTCACCATCAGGGATACATTGTTCACGCTCCCATGGTTGAAGGAATTCCTGGATGCAATTGGCCCCTTCAATGAAGCACTCCTTCAGGAAACACTGGTCAGGTCGAGGCAGTGAAATGTTGGCAGCACGAAATAACTTATCACTATCAACCGTTATGTCATTCCTAATGCATGTTGCCATCCATCGTTGACGAATGATGGGTAGCACTGGGATCACTCTACGTACATCGGCAAGCACCATGTTCATTCCACACTCCTTGATTGTGTTGCAAATGCACTGGAAATGCTGGTGTTTGGATAACCCAGGCACATTCTCTAGAAGCAAACATTTGGTTCGGCTCAGTCCCATGGTCCACAGGAACTGAATGAACAATGCTCCATCTGGTACCCACAAGCCGGGCTGGTGGGTGGCCGTGCTCCATGGTGGGCACGGTGGACTGGCAAGCCATCCACCAATGTTGAGGCAACCGGCAATGACATGGATAAGAGGATTGCGAACATCCCCAATGATCACACATGGCGTAGGAATGTCACCACCCTTCACCAATTCCAAAGCTTCATTCACTTCCAACAAAATGCACTGGTGTGATTCAGCACATGCATCGGCAGTGATACGATCAATTTCCACCATCATAGCAACACTTGCCCCACATGCATGTAGGCCAAATGTCCATCCCCCAATTCCAGCAAAGGCTTCTGCAAACACGCAACCATCACCACGAGGATGAAGGATAGGCATCAGCTCACCCTTGATGGCTTTCATGTGAATAATACCATCCACTTCCACGATATCAAAATCCAGAAGCGTGAAATTCATCCCACATGCCATATACTGCAAAACCCATGGTTGGAAATCACATGTCACTGAGGGACACGGAACCGATGGATGTAATGGTGCAGCAATGACCACACCATCATCCAAGCTTTCCACCTTCATTTCCACACGCAATCTGTCAGCAAAGTTCGTAGCATGGGAGCCATGAACTCCCCATTGATCCAGCTGAAATCGTACGGGTTCCATTGCACATGACATATTCGGACTCATTTGTTGAAGCCTAGCGACTACTGGGAAGTTGAGCCCAGACGCCTCATCACTATCCATCACTGGCCCTAATCCCTAACCCTGCTAAATCTTTAATCATTTTTTACCCCTAGTAATAGTAACCATCAATACCGTTATGACCATTCAACAGATTGCTACATTCCGTGGAAACTCGTCCAGCACAACTGCACCCCCACTGAGCAAGGGGTCACTAACCATGGTTTCTAGAGGTTATAAGCTATACCTTAGAGGCCTTATAACCATGGTGAACTAACCCCAGGTGTACATCCAAGGAGGATATCCCAGGATTGCATTTCTGTCCTCCGAAGCTGTGTCGTTCTCTGCAAGATCAAACTTCACCTGACCCGTCACACCATCGATAGATCATAATGGTTTTCCCAGGGTTTTCCTCTGGTTTTCCTACGGTTTTCGGATGGTTTTCCGATGGTTTTCCTATGGTTTCTGATGTATGTTGAAAGCGCATGGTTTGTGATGATCACTTAACAGGTAGTGATGGCCACTCAGCGGTCAATTTTGGTCAGTGAGGATCATTTGATTGCTGTATGAATCCTGTGTCCAGTCAATCCGTGCGCTTGCACCTCCCATTCTATAGCTACAATCTGCTGTCTCGAGGCAAGAACACTCCAACATGCAGACCCTGGATCCAAGCACATCATTACAAAATGCAGCTCACCAGTTTTCTTTCCTGTCAAAACTCGAAGAATTTGGTCCTTATGAGAATGAGATAATCAAACAAGTTGTTCGATGAACATTGGTGAAGTTCAACGGATTCATTTTGTGGGTGCCCCAACGGTTTCTAACAGGCCGATCCGACCTGTGCACGGCTTTTCAATTTACAACAGGGCTGAAAACCCTCTGCATACACAAAGCAGGTGGTGCCACTTGACGAGAAAACATTCTGAATGGTTACACTTCAGAAAACTAACCTGGTTGCTTCGAAAATCATAGAAATAGCTGGTTTACCTATATTAATCATAGATAAAACTCTAAAAAATATGAGGTGGTTTCCCATGTTTACCTCTAAAAACTGGTGATCAACTCAGCGCAATCAGGGGGACGACCAAGTTGTAGCCTCTCAAAGTCCTTCGCTCGTGCCACCAAGGTACCAGGGACTTCTGTACCTTCGGGGACTCAACGATCTCTTCCTGTAGCTGCTGCGCTCGTTTCTGTGATTCCCAACAGGTGGATCACGGCTGGAGGACAGGGGGATACCCAACCGCCTTGGAGTTTTCTTCTCTAGGTTGAATTTGGAGAACATGTGGGTGTTTCTCAGGTCATAGCATTACCCTAAGTTATCATCCAATTTACAAACCAGCTATAGAAACAAACCATTCATTTTGGGGGTCCCAAATATTGAGAAACCACCATGTGAGTCAACATGATGACTCATACTTTGATGACAGTACTAGAAGTATATCCTTACATTTACCAAGGCAAGTTCACTAGAACTGTGGAGGTACAGTCCACAATCAATCAAGACCTGCTTTCATGTCTGCTCAAGACAACTTGGCAACAGGCTTTACACAAAAAACGCAATGCATGAGTGGTACAGTTTCACAGCAACGCACAAACAACATGGTGGTTCTTTAAAATAGGGAACCTCCAAAATGCTTGGTTAATTACTTTAAATGGTTTGCAAACTGCATGTTAACTGGGGGTACCCCTCCGAGTTGAGAAACACCCACATGAAACATACACTCTGCCTTTGCCTGCCGGGAGTTCATCATGGCAAGCATCTGAGTTGATGCTTCGAACAAGAGCTACTGATGTGCGGCTTGGCGAATGTCAAATCTTGGGACAATGATATGGTGGTTTGTGAGAATAGGGGACGCAAAACATGGTTTATCACTATATAGCTAATAAAGATCAAAAAGGGATGATTTAGCGGTTCCCCTGTGCTGAGAAACACCCATACACCAGCTTTGGGTCAAACATGGTCAAACTCAAATTCAACTTCGTCATACTGCTCTTTTGCCAAATCAGATTGGGTATGCATGGCAACAAACTAGGCTGTGTTGAACTACCTAGATGGGTGGCCTAGAACACATTCACAAGAAGGCTATATGACCAACGGTTGGCCTGGCATGAAGCATCAATGCTTGCTAATGAGGAACAACAATTCATCACAATCAAAAACGCTTCCTGTAAAGTGGTAGTCAATGCTTTATGATCATTTTCCAGTCTCTCATTGAAACCATTTCTGGAACAAACGGAGAAACTAACTACAGGTGCCAAGATGTACCAAACACCAGACTGAATTGATAATTTTGGGTATCAAATCTGCCTGCTCGCGTTCCTGAATGCAGTTTCTGACTGTACCAAGTACCCAACAATTTAGTTTCTGGATCATGAGCCAACTGACCAACCAGCCTTCAACAAACCCCGACAGTTGTAGATGGGCTCAGTCACCTTCAAAGAGCACACATGATTTATTTTGGAAAAATATGCATGAAATGAAATTGGCATTTTTGTTTGCGTGATTTACGCTAAACTGTCAACTCAGCAAACTGCGCCTGATTGACAAACCATTTTTTGCTATCAGTCTTCACCCCACCATGAACCATATGATTTACCAACATCAATCCATTTTCAAGTATGACATAAACACAGTATAAACCATTCCTATTCACCATGATCCGCAAGCGGTGTAGCTGACCATCAACACTCATTGTCAACCACGACTCACAGCTAACCATTGACCAATGTTTTGATTGTTGCCTTTGAACCATTAGCCATCAACCATCCAAAACCGTTTTCTACTAATTGGATCTAATTGGCCATCGTGTACCACCAATCAGCAACCATCGGAATCATAACCCCTCTCCGTTGCTGCACGCCCCCTCCTTCTTTTGGTATTCCTCAGGATGACCGTACAACTCCTGGAAACGCGAAGCCAAACATGATAACATGGGGTGGAGTTGAGCCGCCCTGAAATACCACTGAGATTCGTCTTGCTGAACAACAAAACTGACAAGAAATGGGGTTTCTCGAGCCATTGGGAACCCTGAAGGTTTAAAAAGGATAATTTGGGAAGTCCCATCTTTTGAAAAAACCCAAACCAACTACAAAACACAAAAGTGATTAATTAAGCCAGAATCGGAATTATGAAACATGGTCTTTAGGGGCTTACAAGTAGCCTTGCTTCATGAAGGTGAACGCCATGAGGTTGGTGCGAGTTTTTCTCGGCTACTGGCGAACATATCAGGGTTTTTGAACCCCAAGGTCAGCGGTCTACCATGGAGGAAACAATTTTGGTTGCGATAAGGCTGTGGGTCAAAACCCTGTACCCCTGGTTCCCCATCATTAACCATGGGTTTCCCTTAAAAATGGTTGGTTACTATACCCCATGAAATTGGTTGGTTAATATTGACCCACAGCCATAAGACAATAGCCCTCCCTTCCAACTCCGCCAAGGCGTCCAGGCCAGCTCTCGCTGCAGCCTTCTGATTTCTTCCGTTCTTCTTGCGCAGCATTCCGGAATGACCGGAATTCCGAGTGGTTCTTCTTGGGCGCCATGTTTGTAAACCAGGCGCTCATAAAGCCTACCATCATTTCTCCACTGTGCCAGCAGCTTCGGATGAGATTTGCTCATACGTTTGCGTCGATGCCGAAGAAAGTGGGGACAACCTGCACTGACCACAGTATGCTCCAAGTAGGCTGCAAGCCTTCCCCCTCGAAAATAAAATCACCAATTGGATTTATGTGAAACCCAGTCAATAACGCCAAGGAACTTGATGGCTTCATCCTTCGCACCCCGTACTATGTGGAGTAGATCAACATGTCCCGCAGCTCTTTCACGCGATCTGAGACAAAAGGTGCAAAAGTGAGGGGTCGAGGCGTCCAAGGCCGGTCCCACCATCTGCAGCTTCCGCTCTGTCAGGAAAGAATCAGCGCCCGCACACAGATCTTGCAACAGAGAGGCAACCGTTGTTTCTCAAAGATTGCGAACATCGGCGCAATGGAGCCGCATGTGTTATCGCAAGTTAAATTGTTTATATACAGGACCAATTTGTTGCACTGCGAAATCCCAAATGCTCGACTCTTGTGACAGCTCGTCTTCGTCACTCTTTTGTTCCATACAGTATTCATCCCTGCTGCCAGAAAATAGTTGTAGCAGAGTTCATAGGCCTCTGTTTGACGACAGATTTCTGGTGGTGATGTTCACTTCTAGTGAGCAAATTGATAAGTGATGCTTACTAAGCTGGTCACAGAGATAAATCATGACTAACAACCACCAATATCCCTAGCCCGCTTGTGATGCAACAAGCTGCCGGTTCGAAGCTGTTGATTGACAAAGCGTAATAATCACCAGTAGTAGGGCTTTATCTCCAGTCATTAGACTTCAAAGTGTACACCATGAGAGCTCGTTCGCAGCCTTGGAGTGTTTACTGAGCTCCTATTGACAATCATTGACTATTTTCTACTGCAAACCATTATCAACCATTATTGACTAGCATGTTGAATCATTACCAAACATTATTCTCAACACCATTAACCAGCAGTATTATTGGACCACGATAAGTGTCATTAAGCACCAGTATTTATCATGAACCACTTGGACAAGCATTCTTCACCCTCATTCACCATCATTAACCCTCCTTAGCCATCATGCACCCTCACTAGTCATCATTGACATCCGTTATTAACGCTTACCATCCTGGTGTGACCGGGCCCTTGGTCGCAAGCCCGCGCTCCGTCTTCACGAAGTCCAAATCTTCCTTGAGGCGCTCCAATGCCAAATTCCTGGGCCCGTTCCGAGGGGAAAACCTGCCGCGTGGTTACCCTCAATAGTAGCCATCACCAATGATTGATGAGGGTAACCACCCAAACATGATTAGTAACCACCATCAATAGTAACCATCATCAATAGTAGCCATCATCAATAGTAACCTTCATCAATAGTAGCCATCACCAATGATTAGCTACAACAGGGGTTGTTGACATAACCAACAGAAATTATCATTAAAGAAATTCGTGTGTTATCAATAGTAGCCATCACTAACTACCAATTATCATCATCAATTAGTTAAAATATTAGCTGACAACAGGGGTTACTAGTTGAAAGTGGTTCATCACTAATTAACGGTTCCCCTCAATCATAGGGTAATGGGTCAATATGGGGACTTCTGAAAATAGGGGATCTCTGACAATGGTGGGGTTTTTACTATAAAGGTTGATATTGGATGATTTGGGGGAATATTAAAGCTATGGTCAATGGCTGAAAATTGTTGATCTCTGATGGTCAATGGACTTGTCAATGGTTGATAAGAACTGATAGCAACCAACAAGAATACCAACTATTTGGCGGCTAGGGATCTATATGAACCAACCAACAAATGGGTAAATGAATAACCAACAAAGAATGGTTTGGTCATTTATGATGCTCACCAGGGGTACAGGGTTTTCACCCACAACCATGGGTGAAATCACAAATTAATAAAAGGGATACAAGCAGCAAATAGCATGTTTCGCATAATGCTGAGATTACCATCCAGTAAACTTACATGCATAAATCACCATGTTCTATAAACATGAAACAATTTTCACTGATGGGTTTTCCAACTCCGGCTTAGTTTACCGGAGAATAGCCAATGTGAATCATCATTAATGATAATCAATGGGCACTAATCAACGTGAGTCACTATCAACCAGCATTCGTCATCATGCAACCCTCATTTCAACCATCCTTTAACCATGATTGAAATCACTATCATTGATCAATATAAATCACGATTAAACAGCATTGACATTGATCTAAACAGTCATTGACCAGGCTTGCGACGAACATAACGAAACAAAATAATGGCCGGTGTTGTTGTTCATGCTGGTTTCTTAAACAGGGACCCCCAATATGGATGGTTTATTCCTATAGATGACTTAGAAAGGATGATTTGGGGATACCCATACTTTCAGAAACCACCACATGATTGTTGCGATGACCCTTTCACTGGAAAATGATTGTGTGATTCATGATGACGTTGATGACGATCCTGGCGATCTTGGCGATATAGAATACTCCCGTGCTCAACACTTACCCATTATATAACAATCCCTTTGACCATCTTTAAATATGATTTCACCAAGATTTCAGCGTCATTCAATATCATGCACCAGCATTAAGTATCACTTCACCATCCAACCATCTCACCACCAAGTTCGACCCAACCCCAGCAACAACCCAGCACCCCGACGGCCCACAACGCGCCGCAACGCGGCTCGCGACACCTCCGAGTCGGTCCCGGCTCGGTCCAAGTCACTGATGCGCCAAGTTGACGAAGGATGCGGCCGAGAGATCCTTCAACTCCTCTTCCTGGAGACCGCGGCCGTGGTGACGATCGCAAGCCGCTGAAGCATTGATGAACCAATAATGGTACTAATGAATGGTGAATCAAAATTCATAATGGTTGATAATGGTAATACTGGTTCAAATGGTTTAAACTAGTATTGGTAGTATAACCTTCTGAATAAATATGTTTAGTCATTTTGATAGGTTCACCTAACATTGGTTAATTAACCATGGTATTGATGAACCATTGGTTGATAATGGTATTGGTGAACCAATGGTATTGATCACGTTGATGAACGGTTAACCAAGGAACTAGTGGCATTTAGTAATGGTTCACTATACCAGGGTAAAAACCCGCGGTATTGATTAACCATGAAACAAACTAAATGGCATTTTCCAGGAGTATTGATTTTGATAAACTAATGAACTCTAGTAGTCATTATTGCTGGTAAAAAAAAGAAATCCGTGGTAACTAGTGGTATTGGTGAATCAATGATATCTCATGCAATTCTGATTAACCATCCTTGAAAATAGTTTTTGATGGTACAAGTGAACAACCTAGTCGTATTGATGAACCATGAAACGAAGCGTATTCGTCCTGATTAGATTTGTTGATAATGGTTCACAATGGATAATGATGATGGTTGATGAATAATCATGATCATAGTGGCTAATGATGAACCACTATGAACAACTAGTGGCTAATAATGGTGAATAACAGTGCTTAACAATGCAATGCTTACTGATGGCCAAGAAATTTTATAAGTTGGCTGCTAAATCATTTTCAAAATTATAATCATGGCCACTTTATAGATTGATCATGGTAAAACAAATGAATAGTGGCTACTTTTCCTGTTGCTAGAGAGGGCCACCACCCAGCTGCGTGCAAATGGAGGCCCATGTTTCTGTCCGTCCATGGGGAATCTGGTAGCCCTTAGACGTCTGTCAATAAACCTTTCAGTTTCGGAGGCAACTCCCATGGCTGGGGCCTGCTTCTTGCTGTGCGCAGGGTTAGCCAGGCATCAGTGCTGGACAAGTGGTGGCTGTCTTTTGTACTGGCTCGGCTCACTTGACGTTCCGGACAATCGCTGTAAAGGCGAGCCCTCCGTGCAAGGCAAGCTTGTGCGCGCTACCGTTTTACAACGACGGTGTTGGGACAAGCAGTTGTGAGCAATTGATTAGCCATTCACATCACCCAAAACCAACCTACTCAGGGATGTTCATCCGCTCAGGCATGGATGGTATGGAGCCCTCATCGACTCATGCCTGAGCCAAGTATCCGCATCTGATAGCGTCTTTGACCGACGCCGAGGAATGGTCGCATGACCGCGTCAATGCGCTCCTCAGGGAACTTGAAAGCAACCGCCTGTTCCGCCCAGCCATCTCAACAAAGCTGGTGTACTAAGCCCATGATTTTCTTTCTGCGCCAAGTTCGTTCCCTGGCACCAGCTCATCAACGTAAAGGATGAGCCTCCATGGCGCGGTGAACTTCGGCACTCCTTTTGCATTGAAAGGAGCAGTTGCTGGAAGGATCCTCCTTTCTTTGTTGAACCCCCTGTGCATATTCGTACAAGTTGCATACAGCAAAAGCAAAGAACATGCCTGCGTGCAAATCCCCATCACGGCTGGACCACCTCCTCCGAACTGGAATCCTCGGCCATTTTCTCCTGTCAGCTGGTGCTCACGACCATCCCTTGCCATCTGTGGCTGGCCATGCTGCAGTGCCCTGAACAAATTGGCCAAATAAGTGAGCAGGTTTGTGTGAAAGAATGTGGCCTCGTTCTCCGAGAGAAAGCCTCTTCCAACTAGCAAGCCACAACAGGTACAGTGTGGACATTTCCTCCGTGCAGTGATCAGTCGTATTCAGTCTTGCTTTTCTGCTTTCTGCTTCAAATCCATCAGAAGCATTCGAATGCAAATTCGTAGAGGACAGGAAACTACAAGCTTTCACAACAGAAAGAAAAGCACAAGCGAAAGCCTGTACAAGAAGAAAAACTAGAAGAGGAAAGCTTCACATTAACCCCAGAGTGTGTTCCAAGAGTATCCTCTACCAACAGAGAAATCTACAGAGAAACCACTGAAAAAGACAGCTGTACAGTGAATGGCTCTGCCTAGATGAGTAGTGGCAAATAGTGATTGTAAGTTGATTTAGATTTGCCACCATCCAGCATAGTTATCTCTTCTACAACTGGTACCCTAGCGAACTAACCTCCGTGGGCCAACTAAGGGGTACCACTGTGTGGAGAGCAGCAAACGCACAACACTAAACTAGTGGTTTGGCGATTGAATTTTCAATAGTGGTATAGACTATCGCAGTTTATAGTGGTGAATCCTAGTTAAACTATCAAAGTACTGATTTCCGTTAAGGGATGTTCGACAATAATTGACCATGAGCTAAGTATTATAGATATACCTGGATTGAACAAGTATTCAACTAATCCTTGCCTCCTGTCCCTCCTGTACGGGTCAATTGAAAAGAAACCCCGTGGCTCATTTAAGTGGTTTTGCATGGTTTTGCCATGTTTTGCCAACCATAAAATCTGGGTGCTCCCAAATGGATGGTTAAGAGGTACAAGTCGGGCTCTTGAGTTGCGATAGTTCACTCCTGATAGTTCACTCCCTATGACTGCTGGAAACCACCCGGACTTAGTTGGTGGTTTCTGAAAATAGGGTGACCCTTAAATCATCCATTTGTTTACCATTTACAGTCGCAAACCATCAATTTTTTGGGCCCCCTTTCTTGAGCAAGACCCATCTATAAACCAACAGTTACCAGTACCCTTGGTTCCCCCATTATTCACCATTGATTTCCTTGGAGAGCTTTGTTGGTGGTTATCCCCCACAAGTCGGTTGACTCACTGCGCACGATCCAGCTCGCCATACCAACAGCAATCGCTGGTTCCCGGGTCCACGTTGTGCACCCACCCAGAGATGCCATGGGCCAAGCGTCCAGCTGCGAGATGTTGAAGTCGGGTCGTTGCTTCAACAAGTCTTTGACACCTCAGCGCCACGGGTGCCATGGTGCGATGGGACTACATCAGTGGTTCACCCTGGATCAATTCCAACCCTAGATCCTAGGTTCATTACTTGGGTGGTTATCAATTTAGGAGCCAACTCCATGGCTTGGGGGGATACTGCCTATTATTCGGCCAAGCGTTTGTAAGCTTGTCGGCTTCAAACAGGTTTTGTCTGAGGATTTTCTGGTCTTTTCACAGCCTTGTGATGCTTTCCACTGGGTACGGAATTGAAGTTGACTTAATGGATTCTAAAAGATACTTCTGCGCTGGGACGGGACTCTTGCGAGGAAGCAGGTGGTAGTAGCGGGTTGTACCGTGGGTGATAATCATCACGTTTGTGGTATGGCGAAAACCTCATCGTGGTAGGAACGGAATTGTGTACTTTGATGTGCTGTTTTGGTCACAGGTTGGATACATAATGATAGGAAATAGCCCAAAAAGGTGGGTCTTAAACCCTAGAAACCAAATGTGCAATAAGGAAATCCACCATTCAGTCAATGTGTTTTATTGAAGTCTGTGTGTTGACAATAGCAAGGGAATCCAAGAGTTGTTGAGTTGGGAATGTGAACACACATTTCATGGTGAGGATATGGTCGGGTGAAACCACAGCCATGTTTTAGTCGAGAATCCTGTGACGGATTGAGGAACATGATTTCATACACCCGTGGGTAAACTAACCTGGAAGTGGAAAAACCACCATGTATGCTGCTTTTACCTATAGACTTGATGATTTTGAGCTTCCAGGTTAGTTTGCCAGAGGGTACCCTTGGGTAAACTAATCTGGAAAGGAACCAGCTATAAAATGGTGGATTTCCATTGCCAAATTAGTTTACCAAAGGGCAGTTGATGAAGAATGACTAACATCGCTTAGGAAGGACATATAATATCTGCCTAGTTGATCAAGAAGGGTAAGACCGCTAGATTAGGTTTTGCTTTTTATTGCTTGACCATGGGCAATCATGGCTGATAGTGGTTGATCACGGCTCAAAACAAGTTTATTGTGATTGAGAATGTATGGGCATGGTTGCCGGTTGATGATGGTCGCAGTGGTTAGTTTCATCAGCCAAACCCTGCTGCCCGGTGACAAAAGTGAAGCATGTGGAAGTTCGGAAAGGGCGCCCTTTCCTCGGCCGGCGAAAGCTGAACACCAGCGAACTGCTGTTGACTCATGGGGATTCTGTACGGGCCAATGCTGATTGAAAACCCTCAACAACTGATGTTAACACAATTGAGTACTGAGGGAATAACAAATAAACACCTAACTTGGTTCAATACGACCCAAAAACAACAATAATAACTAGCACCTGAAGTGGTATAAGTTACACTTCTACTCAATGTGCACACGTATGCAAATGAAAATTCATAATCATTGAACATATATCGTATATTAGGGACATATCATATTAGATAGGTAGCAATCAGCGCCACAATGAACAGTAACCACCTCTTTGAGTAGTTGTGGGTGTTCATCTACCCAATTTAGTGCTACTTGGATATATGCCCCATCAACAGAACACAGCTGACCAAAATAACCCTGGCACGTTATGTCAAACTCACACACGCAATCTTGCACAGGCTTGGATGGTTGAAGCATGCTGCAAACCACAGTTGTCCATTCCAAGTTCCGTGCATACTTGGATGATCATATCAGTTTGTAAGTGGTTACTAAGCACGATCACAAACCATTCATATAAGCCGCTTATGGTAGGTATTCACACAATTGTTCTTAGTGCCGTGAGAGCAGCTTCGACCCATGAGCATTTCATCAACACCAAACATGAACATCCTGATTGCGTGAACACATCAATCATTGATGGGATGTTTACCCAGCCCTGGTTTTTCTTCTTCTTCTTCTCCTTCTTCTCCTTCTCCTTCTCCTTCTCCTTCTTCTTCTTCTTCTCTCTGCTTCCAGGGAGGAGGCAACAAGCTGGCAAAAAGCTTTACCCAGCCCTTCCTTCCCAAGTGGCTCAAGAAACGCAACACATGTTCTTGTTTATTGTAGGTCCAATTCCGATTGGCCATCTTGTCCTATCCATGAGTCAACCAGTCTATTCAATGTTCCGTAGCAGAGTCCGAACAAGCATTGCCTTCTCGTAGAATGGCTGTGGTTTCTCAACATAGGGATGCCACCAAATCATCCAGTTTATTAACCTTTTATAGTACTAAACAAATCATTTTGGGGTCCGCTTTGGCTGACCAGTCAACTCCTGCCTTCGGGCATCATTTGTCCCGAAAACTCGCTAACTGACGCATAGGAAGGGCCATCACGACTCAACTCCCAAGCCTGATCCCTCCAGGTTTAGGGGGGCAAGGGATTGATAAAGGTAACTGAAGATGTCTATCAGCTGTCTTTCAACTAATTACCACTCTTGAGCTTTGTCCTCTTGGAAGTACCTTGCCAATCTTATTTTTTTTCCCGAGCACGCACCAAAACATCTTTCGCTAGGTCTTACGGTCCATATCTATGCAGGGGGTTCCCGTTTCATACCAAAAACCAAACCCCTAGCAGTTATGAGTTGGAAATACCCGATAAAGCCGGTAGAAATCACCCCAGCCAAATTAGTTCTCATCCAACTTACAGCTGGTGTAACGGGGCCACATTGTATCTCTTGACTCGTTGCTTTGCTGACATTCCCTTCACTTCGCCTTTGATCCTTTTGATTTGTGGGTGATGGTGGAGTAAAATTGTATGCCGTTGATTGCAAACAAATTATGTCAGTGAACCTTGCCACTGCTTGAGCTGGTTGAGTTGGCTGAGCTGATTGTCCATTTCCTGGGGTTCAGAAACTCATCCAACAACCAGTTGGATAACAATGCGCATATATAAAGCTGGTCTGAAGCTGGTTCATGCTGGTGATCCATCATGGCTGGAGCGACACTTATCACCAGCAACACGGCACTATCCATCCTTGATGCTCATCAAGGTGGCCCCCCAAGGTGGCCCCCTGATTATAAGGTGCTTCAGATTCGCCAACAAGCGATCGTGATATCTTCCATTGGCAACTGGTAGTTCTCCAGCTGTAAATCGTATAGTGAGAACGCAGAAACTAACTTGTCTACTTAGTTAAGATTGGCCACTCAACATTGAGGTTTTTGGCATATTCAAAATAGGTTTTCTAAATACGTACATCTTTCATTTGGGTGTTTCTCAAAATAGTGAAACCCAAAAATGGCTGGTTTATTGCTGAAAATGACTAGTGTATTAATGGATCATAACTAGAGGGGTACCCCCAGCTATTGAGAAACACCCATTGATAGCCACTATAACCACAAACAATCCATTGATAACCTTCTAAACAAACCACACATGACCATTGGTTCATTGGTAGATCCTGGTCACCTCCCTGGTCACCAACCCATCGCTTCTCACGCCGCGTCCCGCCGTTGCGACTGCTGCCGCGTCTCCGGATCCGACTTGGTCTCCACGAGATGCGTCAGACTCTGCACGTCGACTTTGCGACGCGTACCCGGCGTACCCGTGGAGGACGTGGTCGCGGTGTAACCTGCGCCACCGTGGCGGAGCGGTGGCGCCAGGAGGGTGCGGGTTGGGAAGGACCTTGGGATGTGGAAGCCCTGGCTGTGGAATCCTTGGGAAAACTGGCGTTTTTCGTCCCTTCTTCTGCTTTCAGAAGCTGAGAATCTGATAAAGGTTCTAATCTCGAGGGTAATCCAGGGCTAAGCTTTCGGAAAGCACTTCTAAAATCGGCTCGCTGTGCAAATGTGGTTCGTACATAATCATGTGATATATGTATACTGTATATATATATATATAGATTGTGAACGTGAGTGAACATTGCAGATCATGGTGTTCCAACATATACCTTTTTAAGTATCAATATCTTGACCCTCAAACAAGAACCCGACCAGTACTGACTACTCATCCGGAAAATGAAACACATCTTCAGCAGGGCAAAAAGACTACGCTCGATTGCTGGCTTTTTGAAAATCCCGCTCTGCTGGAAACTATCATGAATATCAACCCAAGTGGGTGGCTTCTGGAAAGTGATGGTGCCAAATTTCAAACAAATCTGTAACCAGGAATCTTTAACCTCAGTCTGCCCCCTCGGCCCACAAAGTGCTTTGGATGAAACAAACCTGCACTGGTGACTGTTCATGTTACAATTGCTGGATGGAATTGCGTGCTAAACCAAACAATTAAGTCAGAATCGTTGTGATGGTTTTAACTTTTAACTAAAGCTCCTTTACCCTGTTTTCCCCTATTATTAACCATTGTTTTCCCTATAGGTTGTGGTTATTATCCCTTAAACACATGATCCACCATGGGAATCAGTTGATGACCTGGTCGAAGCAGCACACGTATCGTTGGCAGTTGACGCTTAACGCTGGCCGGACATTTGATAGTCGTAGAGGAGCCGTTCCACAGCCATTCCAAAAGCATGGAGTGAGGGGTATTGGACAAACTCCCGTTCGTCAGAAGATCTGGGGATTGTCCTGAGCTTGTCATCGGCAGTGATGAGCTTGAGATAGTTCAAATGGGTATCCGTCATTGCCCTGAGGAATGATGATACGTGCAGCCTGTTCTGGGAGATGTCCTCCATGTGGTAGCGGTCGTACCTGATGGTCTGCAAGCAAAGAAGGATCAATGCTATGAATCATGTGGTCCTCCCGGAGCACAGAAAGGTGCTCACCCATTGCATCATTATAAGATGATTGGAGGCCGTAGTAGTCAGAGTCAGGATTCGACACGACCACGATGGACGCGACATCAGTGTTGTCTCTTGAAAGTTGTCCCAATTGCGCCACACTGTCCTTGACTCTTGCGTATTGGTTAGGACACCATTGGGCGGTGACCTCCCGGTCCGCAGGTGACTGGTTCGCCGCTCTGGAGTGAATCCAAGTGCAGCCCTTGTAGCCACCCTCTCCCCACCCGTCGTTGCCGGCCCAAGTGGCCGTAGTTGACATAGTTGAAGAGAACCTCGATGATCTCCAACAAACTCCTGCGACAGCTTGCGATTCCGAACAGGCAACGTTGACTTTGCTATTTGAAGTAAACCTCGTTGGTTGTTGGCCATTTGCACATCTGCTTTTACATGTTTAAAACAGATTAATCATTCATAGAAAACAGATTAACCATTAATAAACCACTAGTTGTTGAACTCCAACATTTGGAGTACCAACAAAAACATAAGAGAACAAGAAGCGACCAGGACACCGCGTGTGGGTTGCGAAGATAGCCACGAGTTGTAGAATGGAACAACGGTGTGGGGACAACCCATGGTTGAGGATCCAATCACAAGGATTACAGACTAATGCCAACCCTGGATTCATAAACCCCCATAGTCAATTACCAGGGGGGTCCCGCAAAAGCCTTAGTTTCCTATTGGCAACCTCCCCAATTATTAAACTCATGGAATTGATTTTCCGGGGTTAACATAGCCATTGACCCACAGTGTTCAAGAATGAATCATCGACAATCGTGGCCTAAGTAAAACAAAATCCAACTATTCGACGTTTCTCATTGGTGCTCGCCCGTCATGATCCCTTATTCTTGTATACACCATGTCAAACCATTGTTGAGGATAGCTGAATGTTTCTTGATCCTGATTAAGTATTCAATCAATATTGATCATTAACCAACCGCCAAACATCGTACAACCACGAACCATGGTTTACCCACCATCACCATTCACCATAATTCAGAATTCCAAACGATTATTGACCTCAACCTAAGAACTACTAAACCATTTCATTCAGTTTTGAAAACCGTTCTTGACCATTATTCACGATTCTTTTGCACCCTTAACCAGTCTCTAGAACATATATAACAATGATTACCATCATATCCAGAATGCTCCATGTATGGTGAATATGCCTACATTTGGGCAATCTTGAAGGTAAATGTAGTTAAATATACCATACATGGAGCATATAAGTATATGGCTGTGGGTCAAAACCCTGTACCCCTGGTTCCCCCATCATTAACCATTGTTTTTTCCTATTCTTGTTGGTGGAAATACCCCATTAGTTGGCTGGTTCATTTTGACCCAGCTCGCCATATAACTACACTACAAAGGCCATCAAATTTCACCGTCATCACTCCTTCGAAGGAGCATTCACCATTGCCATGATCCAACCAGAGCGTCACCAAGGATGCACCGCAGCGGCTGCGCCGCGCCTCAGCACCAGGGACTTGCGAACTTGGCTGCAGGCGCTCTGCAGGATGCACATCTGACGCATGGCATCGGCCATCCTGGAGCCAGGAGTTGGTATGGTGGGTGAAGTGATGGTCAAGTAAGGAGTAAATGATGGTCATGATTAAATGATGTCTATGTAGACAATGGTGAATTTTGTGGTTAATTTATGGTGAATTTTGTGGTTAATTGATGGCTTAGAATGCTTTGTTGATGCATTTCTTCAATATATAGTGAATGGTTAATCATGGTAAATGATGGCCGTCAAGGGCTAATCAACCATGACATATAGTAATAGTTGAAGACAATGTCAACGGAGAATTGGTGGTTAATGGTCAATCGATCGGCGAAATGAATTCACCATAAGAATTAATTCTGGTCAACAATCCATAGCATGCACGCCTGATGGTGAATGAATTAAGTGAGCACAGGCGGTTTATAATGCTTTGTGAATGATTGCTGATGGTGGAGAATCGTTACATGGAAGGGATGATACTTGTTGTCCTTGGGGCAACAGTAAGTTGTAAAACACACAAATGAGCAGTTTGAACAAATAAACAAACACAAAAACTGATGTGGAGATGGGATGTGTCATAATCCAACATGGCTGTGGGTCAAAACCCTGTACCCCTGGTTCCCCTATCATTAACCATTAGTTTCCCCATAGTTTGTTGGTTATCAACCACCATTACTGTTTGATTAATATTGACCCATAGCCACATCCAAAAAACGGGTAGGTAACCATCCCAACAGTTTGACTCGTAGCTGGTCATGGCTTTGGGATGTGCACAACCAGGGGCATGTAGAGCGCCCTTGGCCCATAGCCGTTGGTGTCACGATGAGCTACAAGCCGCCGCCATATCTTATGGACTTGACCTTATATAACCATTTTTAGCAGTCGCAGATCCCAAAACCCTTGGCCAATTCAAAGTGAGTGCCAAATGGATCTAAAGGAATCCCCCAAATATCCAGTATCAACCATTTACAGTAATTAACCAACCTTTTCTTGGGTTCCCATGTCTTTAAGAAACAGTAGGTTGGGCAAATTACTCCGGATTAATTAGGCCATCGCACTGGGTAGGACTACATTGGCTAGCGGCCTTTGCTGGGTATGACAACCTTTTCGATATAAATAGCATAACAGTGAGACTACTAACTGTGAGGTTCATATGTCGTGTATATACAGTAAATAGATATAAACATATCAGAAAACCAATCTTGTCTACCTTGCGGGACGTTCGTTGGACTTTGTGACTATTGTGTTGAAATAGCAAATTGGTACTTTCATGTGCGGTAGAGGTAGCAAAACTCATGGCACTATTGATGCAACAATTCATGTTTGGTCAAGAGGATATCAATAAAGTCCGCAAAGCTGTTTGGCGATGTAACCAGGGTAAGCAGCCCTTTCTTCGTCGCTGCTTTGAAGTCGTTAACACCGAAGCTGCAAATCTCTGTGATAAATCTGCAGAAACATCAATTGTTATGCAAATGGGACAGCTGCACTCCGTTGTCGATGACGCTTTTCCGGAAGAATCGCATAAGAAAATATAGTTCTAACATACCCTCTGGTCAACTAAGCTGGAAGTGAAAAGGCACCATTTTCAATAAGCAAACCGGCCAAAAATGGAACATTTTACACCAGGCCAAATCTGTTTCCCAGTGAGTTCTCAGATGTTTGCTTTGTCATATCATTTTTCCGCATCACTTGTGTATTCCAACATGATGGTGACATGTTCCAGCATGCGGTGCCTCTTGTCCAAGGTCTTGAATAGCCACAACCTTGCCGACAGCGCAACATCATGTGGCTGAAAAAAATGTTCAACTTCTGAACCCATCATCAGTGTCATGGAAATAAAGAAGGAACTATTCCCATCATCATCATCATCATCATCATCATCATCATCATCATCATCATCATCACCATCATCATCATCATCATCATCATCATCATCATCATCATCATCATCATCATCATTTTGCCTACTTTGCGTAACTATTTGATGAAGGAACCAGTAAATCATCGAGGAAATTATACATCCTGTTCCAAAACATTTTGCCTGTGTTTGCATGAAATAATCTTCATTGGAAGACGGCGGCCATTATATGCTTTACCGACAAACACGAAGAAAAGTGACATCTTCAATCATCAACTTCGAATCATTTCCAAGCACGGGTGCTGAACAAACATCCGTTGCCAAGACTGTTAGTTGTTGGGATTGGTCTTTGACCAAGCCTCGGGAACTATCAGAATGATAACCAGAAATCCACCAAAACACGATGATAGCCATTGAACATGGATTTATCATTCCGTATCATTTATCATTGTATTGTGTCTATAGTTGAGTGCCACGGTTTACAATTTTCACAAACCTCCACAATCGTTTACAACGGTTCTAGAAGCAACAATCAAACTTTGTACACTCCGATGAACCGTCATGATTAGTGATCGCGGGGTAAATCATCATCAACATGTGTCAATACTTTACAAAATTGCTTATAAAATGAAAATTTACAAATATATCATTATCGCCGTGATTCTTGCTGATCAATGCTTCACAAAACGGTTCAGCACTTGTCTTGGTGGCTTTTAAATTCCTTGCTAATAGTCTAACTTTTAGTGATAATAATATGGTAAATCAAGAATATCCCAAAAAGCCACAAAAGCAAAGGTAGTACTTACAATCCTAGTTTTGCTATAACTATTGATATCAAAGGTTCACTATGCAAACTAGTTATAACAAAACCAGGATTGCAAGTAGCTATAATCCACCATTATCCCCTATTACTAACCATAACCAAGCATTATCAAACATAAAAAACCCATGGTTTCGCAAAGGTAGTAGCTATCTACTACAACTGGTAGTTACCCTAGTTATAAGCCAACTTAGCTAACGTTCAGGGGGGCCCAACTTGTAGCTATCTTTAATCCACCATTACCACCTGTTACTCTCCATTACCAACCACTATTAACCAAAGAAAAATGCATGGTTTCGGTATTATTCACCAGTAATATGGGTGTTTCTCAAAATAGGGGTACCCCCGAGTCATCCTTAATTTTCATTTGTTAGTAATAAACCCACCAATTTTTGGGATCCCTATTTTGAGAAACCACTACATAGCTATAACGCCCCCCCCCGGGTGGTGTTCGTTGCTTGAGGCGCGACCAAGGAACAAGCGCAGGCGTTCGCGCAAACGTGTGAGCTTCGCCAAGGGCAGGATCTCACGCTCGATGTCCCGGAGCCTGGGAAGGCGGGCCTCTGGCAGTTATTAGTTGGGTTGGAACCCTGGCAGTAACTGGTGGTTAAGCCCAGTTAAGTTAACTCATAAACCAACTTAGTTCAGTGGTTGGGGGCCCACCTTGTAGAAACTAATGTTTTTATAATGACTATAGTCTAAAGCGTCGTTTATGGTGGGTTACGAATGGTTTATACTAGTGGGTAGCGACTATGAACTAATGACTACTATAATCGTTCTAGTATAGTTACTATAAGTTTAAAAAAAATAGAAACTATAGTTATAGTCATAGTCGTACAAGGTCTATAGTCATAGTCAGTGTGGTTTATAGTTACGGGCAAACCCCCCAGTTTGCCCGCGCCTCTGTCGTCAACGTCTTGGAACGTCAAAAAACATCGGTTTTTTACAAGACAAAATGCACATGTGTGACATGAAGCGAGTCTTGATGGCACGCGCACGTCCTTGACCTGTGTTTTGCTTGCATTGTGGAGACATACGACCCTAAAACCCTACAACCCTAAAACCATAAACCCTAAAACCCCAAAATTATAGACCATAAACTATTACGCGCAAACCCCCCTTCGCCCTGTGGGCGAACTGGGGTGTTTGCGCGTATAGTTACTATAAACTAAAAGACTAGAAACTATAGTTATAGTCGTGGTCGTACAAGGTCTAAAGTCATAGTTAAGTGGTTTATAGTTCTAGTGGTTTATAATCATAGTCATAGTCACACTATTTTCGTTTATAGTGGTTTACAGTCATAGTCATAGTTTATACTGGTTTATAATGGTTTCTAGTGGGTTATGAGTGGGTTACTAATGGTTAAAGTAAGGTTCATAGTGGTTTATAGTACTGGTTTCTCATGGGACCCCCAGCTGTCAGCGATTCGTTGGTGAACATAACTCGGATGCTGGCGAACTACCAGGCGATTCGGGTGAACGATCAGCTTGTTCAATGGCCAACTTAAAACGAAGAGTATACAAGGTGGGCCCCCTAGATATGGCTTTGGGTCAATATTAACAAACCAACTAATGGGGGATTTCCACCAACAATAATAGGGAAACCAATGGTTGACAGGGGGGAACCAGGGGTACAGGGTTTTGACCCACAGCCATATAAGTTGACGAATACGCCATTTTACTGTAGTTATGTCTATCATAAGTGGTAGTTACCCTAGTACCCAAGTTAGCTAACGTTTCGGGGGCCCACCTTGTACCATTCACCATTGTCAACCGGGTAGTAAAATACACTACTAATACACTATCCAGCACTCTTGCAAGACTAATAACCTTATAACCAGCTTGTTTATAGGTCAGACATGGATGCCAAGTCGATGAATGAATGATTGACATAAAAATGAACCCCATTAATAATGGCCTGCCGTGGCTCTTGAGAAGTTGACCAACGATAGTCAACAACGGTAGATCAGTTGAGTCGCAATAAATGATAACAAATGGCCAATCCATTGCTTATATTTCATGAGGCAAATTCATGTTTGTTCATGGTTGAAAATGTCTAAACATGGCCCACCACATTTTTGATGTTGCTGGCCCATGGGCTTGGTGGTGGCCTCAACTCCTGCATCCTTCAACCTCTCATGAAACATATCCACCCATGATAAACACGGTGCAGCACCGGTTGTTGATGTTTTTTTTAACACCACTGGTTGACCATTCTTAAGCGGTATAACTGGTGAAATGCGTTGCGTTGCGTTGCAAATTGACCACCGCACATCACATGTTTTTTCTCATTACGAATCCCCGTTCTGAAGTAAACGCAGTAAATTACATGCTTCTCATATGGTTCTCACATCTTCTCACCAAGCACGATTTTTTCATTTCAGCATTATCTTTGGTTCTTGACTAATGAACACCACAAGGGACCATCCTTCACCGATTTACTTTCCCACTTATTGACCAACTCATCACAACCATGTCATCCGCCAATCAACTTATAAACCATCATTCATCATCATTGACCATTCTCAATCGCGCCATCATTGACCATCATTGACCATCATCAACTCATCATTAGACTCAACTCATCAACCCACCAACTCATCATTAGCCTAATCATCTTATAAACCATCATTAATCATCGTTTGTTGACCAGCTAGCCATCCACTAAACCATCCTTGACCATTATGATTCACCCATTTAGTGACCAATTCGTCAACCCCCACTCATGCACCCTCATTAACCATCCTTGACTCCTCTCGCGCCAAAAGTCTTGGCATCACTGGGGCTCGCCTAGTAGATTAACCATCCTTGACCATCCTTCAGCACCGCGAATCAACTTATAAACCATAATTGACCATTCTAGACCATCCTTATCACCAGATCACCAGTCAGTTATTTGTGCTTTCCTGCCTAATAGTTGCCATTCCTAGTATTAACCAATATTAACCACCTAGTCATCCATCAACCAAAGAGTTAACCACAGCTCAAACCACCAACTAGTTGTTGAATCATCATTTTTGACCATTATTGTTGCCTATCATCCCCTATCATTATGATCCCTGTTACTATCCCTGACCCTTGTTCTGATCTCCTTACTGCAGGTTAAAATCAGCAGGGATAGGTTAGCATACCAATCATCAGGATGCTACTACTGACTATCCTTATCATGATCTCCTTACTACTGGCTAGAACGATCCCTTACTACTATTCGATCCCTATTACTATCCCTTATCAAGATCATAATAAGGGGATACTACTATTTGTATAACCCTACTATAGATATTCATAATAAGGGATAGTATAATCTTACTACTATTATAACCCTGTATTAGTATAATCCCTATTATAACCAGATCACCAGCACCCCTTCACCCTCGCCAGCCCGTTACGGAGGCGGCGAGACCACCACCGGGGCACTTGGACGGCGCTTCCTGGAACTTCGCCAGCGGCGCCAGGTGCTCGGGCGCAGGCAGCACTTGAATGAAGCGCTCGCACCTGCGGCGCGAGGAGGAATTCACCACCATGAATGGTTAATGGTATACAAAAAATGGTATCATGGCTATAGAACGGTATTTCGACATTTATAACGATCTATAATCCACAATTAATTCAATATGAATGGTTAATAGTGGTATACAATGATAATTATATTAATCCATTATGAATGGTTTATAATTAATGGGGGTTATTACAATTGGTATGTAATGGTTACTATTAGTGGTGGTAAAGAATGGTGAGTTATTTGTTGTCAATATAAGGTTTAATAGTGAGTTACTGGTGGTAAAGTATTTTTACTTGTGACGTATATTGGTTTTTTAGTGACCATCAACGTGGTTTATACTGGTATGTAATGGTATATGGCGGGTTATTCATGGTGGCTCAGTCATAAATGGAATTCACCCTTGGTGGGTTATTCATGGTTGAAATGAAATTTGTAGTGGTTCATGATGATATATGATAGTTCTTAATACGTTTTAATTTGTTATAATTCACTACGGGTTAATGAAGGTTTAAAAATATTGTAAGCCACCGATGTATCATGTGTTTGTTTACAAGGGTAAACCAAAAACGAAGGAGTTATTGTGGTGTAAACGTTTCATTTCTGGTGGTTAATAAGGCATTCTAATGGTTAATTGAAGGGAACATGTTAAAGGGAACATGTTTCTTTTGTGATAAACTATGGTTAACCAACGAAGAAGCAACTACCCCAATTCAGGTGGTTAGACGACACATGGCCTAAAATCATGGTCACTAACCACTTTCTAATTGGGATGAATCAAATTGAATTAGTAATGTTTAGGCATTTAGTAAGTCACATCAAACTACCAAAGAGCGACACAGGCACCATGGCAGGCTATGCACTGGGGCAATCGCAAAGCGCTAGTGGCAATTCGAGCCCTCGACTCCCCGAATCCAATCCGCCACAATGAACGGTGGCGCATCTTCAAGGAAACATCGTGGATCTGCATTCACGCTCACCTCTGGCCCTTCTTCGCCATCTTCCCATTCTAAAGGAAGGACATCTTCGTCGGCAAACTCCAGAACCACTCCCTTCCACTGGGCGGGAATCGTCTCATCAAATGGAACGTATGGGCTCATCATGGGAGGTGTCACATCCGTGAGCTTTTTCCACCAGTCCGCGTCCAGCAGACCGGCATAATCTGCCATCCACGCGTTCCACCGAAGGCTTGCACCTCGACCCGTCAGTGACATCTTTTTACGACGTGGAACGACTCATTTCTCCACAGTGCTGGAACCAATGACTTCAGCGCCGCACACATTTCGCACACAGAGCAGCACTCACCTCATCCAGACCCCCCATCATCGCCATCAAGTTCTCGTTGGACTGCAAGACCAAACATCGCAGGGTGTCCTTGACCGCACGCGTTTGCGCAGCCAACTCGTGTGACAACGCTTTGAATACAGTCCATGACTCGTTACGGACGTATGACAAAGCTCAGAGAGCTTCACATCCATGTGCTTCAGCTCGATCTCTCTTCGAAATCGATGAGATCCCTCCACAAATTGTGAAATCACAGACCGTCCAATCATCTAGCACAATACGATTTCACATTGGGCGGCAACAAAATCGCCATCATTCACTGAATCTAGACCCACACAGGACCTGCCGGCAAAATACAGGTCACTCCATATCTTTGATGTTTTCCGGAATATTCACTCATCCGGACTCAACATCTCGTATGATCCCTCTGTTGGAGCTGTCCCGAATCATGGCTACTTCGCAATGGTTACTGACTGACTCATCGTCCTTTAGTTCATTACTTACCAGGTTAGAGGTGCGCACCGTGCGCACTGGCTCCCTGGTGAATCGGTTAATTGGTGACCATTTGGTCAGGGCACTCCTGGGGGCCGCTCCAGGCCTGGCTTCCCCGGCTTCAAGGGCTTCCCGGGAGCTTTTTATCCGCAACTCACCCCTCCCTCCCAACCAACAGCCAAATTAAGCATACTCACCAACCATGAATTGTGATGCATGCTTAGCCATCATGAAGCACCGAAAAACCATTGTGCTTCCTGACATTCTTGATTCTTGCTCCCTAAATTATGTTCCATCATTGTTGGTGAACCGTTATTGTATGAATGGTGGTTTGAAGCCATCTAAAAGAATGAGTCGATAATCAACCATCCCAAATATGTGTGACGAGAAAAATGTTTGAAGCCCCCAACCAATTAACCTTTGTTGACCGTTATCATCCATTCATCAACTACAGTATCATGAACCACGAGCTATTCAGCGTTATTTGGGTATTGTTGAGCACCAAGTACTAGTAATGCATCATAGCACTCCTTGTCCCTTATAATCATGAAACAGCTTATTTACAACCACCACCAACCCACTCAATCATCATCATCATCATCATCATCATCATCATCATCATCATCATCATCATCATCATCATCATCCTCATCCTCATCATCATCATCATCATCATCATCATCCTCATCATCATCATCATCATCATCATCATCATCATCATCATCATCATCATCCTCATCCTCATCATCATCATCATCATCATCATCATCATCCTCATCATCATCATCATCATCATCATCATCATCATCATCATCCTCATCGCCTCCCCCAAACAAAAACACAAATCATCTCAAATGGTGGTTTCTCAAAATAGGGGTACCTCCAAATCATCCTATATTAATCATTGTTTATTAATAAACCAACCATTTTTGGGGGTCCCCTATGGTTTGAGAAACAACCAAATGGCTGTGGGTCAAAACCCTGTGCCCCTGGTTCCCCATCATTGACCATTGTTTTCCCTAATTGTTGGTTATTGTACCCCATTAATGGTTGGTTAATATTGACCCATAGCCACTTGATTATCATTGTTGACCACCAACGAGTTCTCACCATTACCCCCTCCATCTTCGCCATCCCCTTAACACCGCGTCCCGGGGCACTCTTCCGCAGGCAACGGGCAATCGCCAGGTTGGAGCTGATCCAGTGAAGCAGCCAAACCTGGCGAGCAAGGCCAAGTGGATGCGCAG
>VSDK01002553.1:263743-281696 GCA_009767595.1 Symbiodinium kawagutii | reverse complement strand
GGTTGCTTCATGGTTGAATGATGGTGAATGAATGGTCAGTTGATGATTGACGAATGGTTAGTTGATGGTTGATGAATGGTTAAATAGTTGAAGTTGATGGTTTAATGATGGTTAGTAGATGAACAATAGATGCTTATTAAGTTGGTTGGTCGATAGGCAATAAGTTGGTCAATTGATCAACTGAACCCATCGATCGCACCCCATTGCAACACAAAAAGTTGGGCTAACCTTATCAAAAGTCCCTCGGAAAATGCTGCGGCTGCTGCACTTCTTCGTTAAGAAAGCCTTGCCAGAAATGCAGGATCTATGGATTTATTCTGGGCTTAGATTGAGATTTGCACATTTTTGTCGATGATCGTTCTTTGATATGGGTAAGCCAATCTTCGCTGGCTACTCAATGGCAATTTGACCACGCAAGAACACAGAAACCCTCATGAAACTCAAGCAAACCATTGTTTGCACAAAGATGCAGAGCATGTCAAGCTGCATCACCATGAAGAAGAGTCTGTTTTCTTTTGATTTTTCACCATGTTTTTCTTGAGATATCTCTAGACCATAGGTTCCCATCATAGATCTATGGATTTCTCCCACCAGACTAGGGCCGAGAGATCCATACATCATCCCCCCTGCAGATCCCAGGGCGCCAATGGTTTACCAACTGCTGGATCTCCGGCGATCCTTCTGTCCGGCACCTTCAATGTCCAAACTGGACCACTTTCGTCGCAAACCTCGTGAAGACGAGGGGGGTAGATATGATCATCTCAGTGACTGGTTAGTAGCCATGGTTAGCAAATACTATAAGTATACGTTTTACACCGTTTATATATATATATCGCTTACAGCGATTTTTACTGACCACTCACTAACTTGGATGATCTTGGCAAAAATGATGATATCACTAGAACTGATGTCTGGTAGATTCAGATGGTCAATCATCTAGTTATTAATTCCCAAACAATCAACCATATTGGCAATGTTTAAGAGAACAAGGTTGGGGAACTCATAAACCATTGATTACCACCAAAAAAAACATGGTATGTCCATTACTAGTTACAATTGTCCATGATTCACCCGTCACTACTGCATTACTTAACGATCTTTTAGCCATTTCAAATCCTAAACCAATGAGCGCTTGGATGTGCAGTTGGGCTTATACCTAGGACGTATCCATGGTAAATGACCCTGTAAGGTAGGCTATCAGCAGTGTATCCATGGAAAAAGACCAATTACGAACAGCGGGGATGCACATCCAAGTGGTACTCGTTCATCAACCATGAATAACTATTATCACAACAATAACCAACAACGACAACAAAAAAACAACCACGAACAATCACCCCTCTTTGAGCCACTTTCAATTCTAAATCAGTACAAGTATATTGCATGTAACTCCCTACATATTGCATGCACAGCCAAGAGACTCTTCAGCACGATAGCCACGTTTTGCGCTTCCTTGCGGGGCAACAACTCCAAGCCCAGTTCGTGCTGCGTGCGAGGTGTCCTGAGTACTGAGAATTTTGGAGACGAAGTCTGAGGGATGGGATACAAGACAGGAGGAAAATGTGCATAACATCTAAGGACATCCATGAAACAAGTGGCACACGCAGCTGTTGGAAACAGTTGCTTGCATCAACATACGTGCGCTCTTGGAGTTACTTGATTGAAACATATATTGGGTATTGGTCATGACCAACTAATACCAATGATCCGAAACATGTCTAGGTAAGCATCCCAACTTAGACTGTTCTGGTACCCATTTTTAAAAATGATTGGTTTTCACTCCATAGCTATATCGCAATTCATTGCATCCCAAATCACTCGGCCTTTGGCAGCTTTGGCAAGCAAAACTGCTGCGGCATTTACCCAAGGTCACCAGCCCTGAGGTTTGAAGCCATTGGTCTAACCCCTAGATGATTTTACCAACCCTGGAAAGTGTCTCTGGCCCAAACTGACCGATCAAAATTAAGGCGTTAATCCAGATTCAAGCATCAAGCATCAATCCTTTACATGAATGATGGAACCAGCATTCAAAAGTAACAACTAGGAATGATGATGATGATGACGACGACGATGATGACGACGACGACGATGATGATGAGAATGATGATGAGAATCGATGATGAGAATGATGATTAATTCCTACCAACTACAGGATCACCTAGTGGAGATTAATCCAGTATCATCAAAGGAAATGACCTAGAACATAAAATAACGTCTTTCCAATTAATTTGCTAATTCTTATTACCATGTAACAATCACTATCAGTATTGATACCTTTCACAAAAAGTATATAATTCAAACGATACCTAATGACACTGCTACTGATACTTCATTTATCAATTAATGATGAGCTGTTTAATATTTGTTGGTAATTATCCCCTACGAATCCCTATCATTAACCATAATAATCCCTACAAACCAACGATTAATTGCCACCTTTCCTAGGAACCATCAGTGCACCAGTGCCGCTGCGCGGCTGCTTGGAGGAACAGGATCGCCCAGCAGACGCCCCGAAGGTTTGCCGCAGGTCCTATCAGGTCACGCACCGTTTTTTGGTGGAAGAAATCGATGGTTCGGAATGAAATCTACTGGTTAATGGCTACCCAGGATTAATAAACCCCTGGTTGATTAATAAGGGGTATCCCCCAAAAGCCTTGATTTTCCATTGAAATGGGAACCCCCCTAGTTAATCAAGCAGGGGTTTATTAATCCTGGGTTACCATCAACAGTGGTCACTACTTGATTAGGGTTAGAATCTGTTAGGTATCAATAGTCGTGAGTATTGCTAGTATTATCTATTAGTCTCTATTGGTCAACAGTGGTTGATAGTGGCTTAAAACTGGCAATCAGATTGAAACTGGTCAATAGACTAGTCCTTTATTGTGGCAAGGAATGAAATCTATTGCTTAACAGGGGTTGTGAGCTGCCTCATAAATCCTTATAAGGCTTACAACCATGATTATAGGGCTATCTTCAACTACCTTATAAGGCTTAAATGAAGTTCCTCCTTCATTGCTGCATGGTGAGAAGTTTGATTGGGACGGAGACGACCTTCCTCCTCGTAGCGTTGACAATTCTGATAACTGTGTTATTTGGGGTGATGGTTCGGTTCTTCATGCTGATCACTTCTTTTCGAAAACACTGGGTTTTGCGGTGGTGGATTGTCATGGTCAGGTGCTGTATCGGAAAGGTTTCCATGACCCATTGGGGTCTTCTTTCAAGGCTGAACTGCTGGCTTTGGTTGCTGCGGTGCGGATCAAGGGTCCCAAGATTCTCTTTGTTACTGACTGTGAAGCTTTGTGCAATGTTTTTCAGGAGCTATGTGATGGTGGTGCTGTACCTTGTGGTACTCCCTTTGCCAACTGGTGGAACGAAATTTTCTCTGGTACTGGTTTTGGCAATGCTTGTACTTTGACTCTGCGATGGGTTCGAGCCCATCAATATGATTCCAATGAGTATGGCATGGATGGATTTATGGCATGCGAACAACAAGGTGGCTGACCATGCAGCGAAGGCCGCTGCAAATGACGCCAGCCCCATTCAACGATCTACTTTGGCTACTCTTCGACAACATGTGGTCATTCATCATGCTTGGCTTTGTCGTCTTCTTAAGCTGGTGAACTCGTTGAAACTTTGAACAATGATGATGCTGCGGCTGGTGATGAGCCAGCGAATTCAAATGATAGTGATTTTCTTCGACTCAAATTTCACAGTTGGGATTGGACTTTGACTGCTGAGTCTTATCCTATGCGCTTTCAGGGGAACATTCCGGATGCACCTGCTAGATGGAAACATTCAAATCAGATGTGGCTGATCACGTGCAGAATTTTTGCACAACTTCAGTGGAGAACTGGGGATGGGTGTGCTACGTCTTTGTACCAGTTGGCTTACATGTTCTGGTTGTATTCGACAAAATTTCTGGTAGCTTTCTCACGGTGGTTCATTGGCTTCGATTTTTCATCAATGGCTTTCTCAATTGCCTTCCTGGAATCTTTCCTGATGATGTGAGGTATGATGGCAGACATGTGTATTATTGCAATTCTCGGTTTCCTAGAGGTACCTTGAAGGGCGGCAACGTTTTCTTTGAGACTTCTGCTCGACTTCGATTTGCTCACTTCTATGTTTCCCTTCCTGGCGGTGGCAAACAGCCACATAACTGGGATGTGTCGGTAGCTAAGATTCCCTGATTTCTCAGAACGAGGATCAGTGCCAGACTGCGGCTGTTGAGGACAAAAAAGGTTGGTTCAGCTACCCTACAAGCCTTAAAGGGCTTACAACCATGATTATAGGGCTATCTTCACCTACCTTATAAGGCTTAAAAGGTTGGTTCAGCTACCCTACAAGCCTTAAACCCATGGTTACAACCCCAGCACCTCCCATAGCTACCACGGTGACATCGCCGCGTCGCCGTCCTCGAGGTCCACGGCGATGTCCTCGGCTTCCGCCGCGTCGGCGGATCCCTCGGATCCCTCGTCGCGAGGCGCCTCGGTGGTTGCGGCCCAACGGCCGTGGGGTCTGGGAACGGGAGCCGTGGAGTCGTAGGTGCGAACGGTGATGGTTCTGATAGACAAATGACCTATGCAGTGGTCATGAACGAGTGGATGAAGCGAAATTCTAGTGGAGTGTAGTGGTGAGTCAAGGTTCATAAAGAATTATATAATAAGGGATGAATCCATGGTTTACAACTGGTAATGGATCATCATGGATAATGGGGGGATAATAAGGGTTGATGAGAAGGGTTGACAATAAGGAATCATAGGTGGTTGATAATGTTGACCTCGGATGAAGCTCGATTCCATAGGATTATAGTGGTTAGTCAGGGATGTAAACCATTGGTTAAGTGGATAATGTGCAACAATAATGGTTAGTTCCATGGGTGAATAATGAACAATGGTTAATTCCATAGGTTTACTAATTGGGAGGGTGCCAGTTCAGTGGGAAACCAGTTGGCAAACTGAAGGGATACCTTCTATTAATCAACCTTTGGGATTTATTAATGCAGGGTTCGCATGAAAAGAACTTTAAGTTGGTTTAGCGAAGTGAATGGCCTAGTGCCCATGGTGGCAACTGTTTACTAGCCATGGTTACAGCAAGGGTTAAAAACCTACCTTATCGGATCATTTTCCATCGATGTGCCAGTTCTAACTGCACATCCAAGACAAAAGGATTCACCAATAGTGATCATTGGCATGAACCATATAACCATTATTGTAATGCCCTATGTTGATCATCATGGTGAACGATGGTCCTTAACTATTCGTCAATGATGATCAAGTATAGCTTGTAGGTGAAGACCAATCCTAGGGGGTAGGCATGACCACAACACGCTCTTGCCATGGCCATGCTGCAAAGGTAACTTCCATAGTTAACAATCATTTTATATCATTCTAAATCATCAATAAACCACCATTGATCGTCATAATCATTCATCGTCGTCGTCATCATCATCATCATCATCATCATCATCATCATCATCATCATCATCCAGCAGTATGAATTATCAACCATTATTCAATCAATATATGCTTGACAATGCCAAACAAACACATGAACCCAGCAACGCAGCTCGTCATTTTCAGCCGTCAGTTCAAGGCACCGCTTCACCAGGCGTCAGCATGCGCACCTGATGCTGAGATGACCCAAGGTAAGACGGGAGTTGGGGGTTGATTGAGATGTGGTTTGGATGATCATAGCTCGTATGTGGTCAATCAATCCAAAGTTATGGGGGTTAGTTCAGCTCCCCTTATAGGGGTTTATAGCCATGATTGTATCCCAAGCTGCTTAACTGTATTATTCTTAGCCATTAATCATCCATGATTTAACCCCTAACAAAGCATAGTCGTTGATAAAAACAACGCTTTGGATTACCAAGTATTCCACCCATGATGTAACCACTATCTATTCGTGAACCTCAAAACATCACCCTCAATGATTTAGCTGTTAATATAAACAACCTTAATCAAGCCATAAGTTCACCAAATTGAAGAACAACTTACGGCTTTATATACACAACCCGGTGAAACTTATATAGCTGTGATAAACAGCCATTAGTTCAGCCACAATGGTTGTGATCAATTATTATTATTACTATTATTAATTGCCATTATCAACACAGCCTGTAGTAAAACAGCCATTAGTTCAACCCGATGGAGTTTCCCTAAAAAAATCCTACCTCCCAACATCTCCGGTCACCAACTGCCACGGCCCGAGGCACAGATAAGCGGCGACCCAATGGAAGACTGGATGCCTGACACACACGGATGAACGCTGCTTACTCGCTGCCAAACGAAATAGGAATCCATGGGAAACCATAGGGAAACCATGGGAAAACCCATAGGAAAAGCATAGGGAAACCACCATAGGGAAACCGGAGGGAAACCATAGGAAAACCATGGGAAAACCATGGGGAAACCATAGAGAAACCACAGGGAAACCACGAGGAAAACATCGGGAAACTATAGAAAGACCATAGGGAAACCACGGCGAAAACATGGGAAAACTGCAGAAAAACCATAAGGAAACCATAGCGAAACCATAAGGAAACCATAGGAAAACCAAAGCGAAACCATATGGAAACCATAAGAAAACCACAGGAAAAACATAGGGAAACCATGGGGAACGGATAGGGAAACCATGGGGAAACCATAGAGAAACCACAGGGAAACCACGAAGAAAACATGGGGAAACTATAGAAAAACCATATGGAAACCATAGGAAAACCATATGGAAACCATAGGAAAACCATACGGAAACCATAGTAAAACATAGGAAACAACAAAAAAATCAGCCTATTATTTGATGGGAAAACTCTAGGAATTTAACCAAAAATGATGGATTTTACCTTGCCAGGCTAGTGTACCAAAGGGTGACAATGAAAAACACACATGGTTGATGATGGCTGATAATGGTGGTTCATGATGGATGATACTGGTTAGTCACCGGTAATTCATGATGGTTAGTGGAAAAATATATCTGATCATGGTTTCTAACGCATAGTGTTGCTTTAAAATCTTAAGAGATGTGGCTAATGATGAATGATGAGGATTGATCCGGGTTAATGTGACATAACCGCGTCTATAAATTGAACCTTAAACATGCAAAACACTATTTCTCGGCCACAAAAGAACCACTGCCGATCGAAATCCTCAAATTGAGTTGACCTCATCGTCCGGCATGCTGAGTTCTGGCCACAAGAGGTGAGAAATTGCGAGTTTACAAACGTGTCTTTCACTACAGGGCAGCATTCGTTTGGCACCCGCCTGTAGAGACACATTTGCACACTGCTGTAGTGAGGACTGTTGTGGGTAGACGCTTGCAGAGAGATCGTCCAAGGTTGGAAGGAAGATCCATCAAGGTTTCGTAACTTTAAAAAACAGAGATTGGATGAAAAATCACTCAGGTTGGCAAAACAAATGAACACATTGTAAAAAAAATCAGACAAAAATACTTGCAGGGACAAGAAAAGAGAGCTTCAAGGTTGAACACAAAGAATCAAGATAGAATAAATGCATACAAGGTTGGATAAAAATCAGGGCCGTAATTAGTTAGTTCTTCAATTAAGTAACGAGATCAATTAGTTCAAACGGATCTACTATTTGAATCATAAGAAACAAACCCACCATTCACAGAACTGCACCACTCACAGCACCGGACCGCTGGCCTTGGGCATACCCTTCCCCAGCGACAGTGGGTTCTTTCCTGATCGCACGTGACGCACATGGAGATCTACAATGATGGGACTGGCTATACTTGGAACCCGGATCTACGACCCTCCCAAATATGTTGCTTGTCCATTGATGAAAAACACAAAGTTTGGAGGTACCAACCACTTGTCTATGAGCAAACAAATGGTAAATGACGCGCTTCCGCGACTGAGCAACGACTCAACGCCAGGACAATCTGCGAAGCAAGAAACACAGAACTTGGCGTCCATGTCTAGATCATTACCTGTTTGTATGATGCCTAAAACTGTGAAACGGCTGTTGAAGAAACCGCATATCATTGCAGGACATTAACCAATGTCCCATGTCACTGTGCTCTGAACATATGATTGTTTCTGAAAATGCAGGGTAACCAACATTAATCAGCAAAATGTAAATCATTCTTAGTATATGATTATCAACTGCACATTTTTTCAAGGTCCCAATTTTAAGAAAACCCAATATTTCGATAGTCCCAGAAATGGTGGGAAAATCTATGAACAAAACCCGATATCATTGGTGGCTAAAAACGAAGGTTTCCAAGGTCGAGTTTCTAATCAACCAACCCTGTGAAACATCGAATTGTGGAATAAGACATCACGTCATATGCCATTCTTGTATCAGCGGAGTCCCACCAGAACGTGCCATGGACCTACGAGGTGTTACCTTCCTAGGCTGATGACTTAGACCCATCTATCATGGTTAATAGCGGTCATAACCATTGGTGGTTGGTTAATAATGGGTTAATTAATGGTGATTATTAACCAAACATTAATTGCTATCACCGTTATATCGTTAATGGATAACCATTGATAGTTTCACTGGGAAAAAATGATGGGTGATAAGGGTTGGTAACAAATGTTCCCAAAAACTACCACGGGAATGCCTTTGAGCAAGTCATATATCTTGCAAGGGGCTGTCATGGTGCACTAGCCAGTCAAGTCTGGGAAAAATCATGATTTGTGAGGGATCTCGGACTATTTTGGTGTTAGGGATATGGTGGTTTCTGAAAATAGCGGTAGCTCCGAATGATCCAGTATCAAGAGTTCATAGTAATAAACCAACCTTTTTTGGGGTCCCCTATGGTTTGAGAAACCACCAGTTGAGACCCCCCTATAGTTCATCCAACGGTATATATGACCCCCCATTTTAGGAGACCACCATATGCCCCATAATGAGGAAACCCGATTGAACATGATTAACAGTTCCCAACCAATATTAAGCCAACATGAATCGCAAAGTCGTGACCATCATCAAACTCAGCCATCATTTACCAACAGTAACCATCAACTCGACAACATCAACCACCCATGACTAACCGACCACTGCCCATCTTTAAACGCCATTACACCCATATTGAACTCTTCAGTGGCCAACAAACGTCATCAACCATGACTCATCAAACATTTTCAGCCATTAGCCCGACTCGCAATGATTGAAAATTATTCTTCATAACAACCAACATCGCACCATCATCATCAACCAATATCAACCAATATGATTTCCCAAAATTGGGCTACCCCAGCTATCATCCAAACTTAAAACAATTAAACCATTTATAGAAATATAACCAACCACAAGTTTAGGGCCTGCCATGGCTTGAGAAACAGCCATATCAACCAACCATGCGCCAACTAATGAGCGCATCAACATCTTGCCGGCCAGTCCGCAGCGGTCCTTTGGATCCTGGGGCTTTGCCAGGGCCTTTGGGTCCTTTTCCTCGGGGCAACATCGCGGCTTTCTCAATGATGGTTAGTCATGGTCAATAATCAATGATGGTGAACTTATGGTTAGCTGCTGATTAGTGATGGTCGAACAAGGCAACAAAATCATACAACCACATAGTAGCTGATCACCATACAATGGTCAATCGCCATGCGCTATTTTGAACATCATTTCATTTGGAAGTAAGATACATTTGGCAGGCGGATCATGTTGCTAAGAATGTATCCCCAAATAGACCTCGATTGGTGAGAAATGGTAGGGTGTTTGGTGTCTTCCGATGAGGGTAGCAGCTGATCGGTGGTCTTGCTCCCATGTTCCACTGGCGTCTGCCAGGAATAAAATGGAATAAAACACCTTTGCACCCCACTTGTTGCTGGCTGCTGAATGCTCTCGAAGACTTTGGATCCTGGTAGGCTCACCACTAGTTACTACCATCAAAGATCATATCAGTTTCAAATTTTGGCTGTAACTACTCTATTCTAGTCTCAGCCATCCAGCAATCATCACGGTGAATCACTGTGAAACTGTCTGATCAAGTGGACGAAATAAAGCCCTGGCCTTGGGACTGGCTTGCACTGACAGCGGACCGCAAGTCCACAGGGCGCAGGGCGGCACAGTGTCCCATCAAACTTCGAGACTTCGATGCGCACAGGAGTCACATGGTTCGATACGCTCCTCGTGAAGCAACGTGAAGAGAAGACATGTTTGAGTCGCAGCGCTTCACAAAGGAGAAGACGAGAGGTCTCGAAGACTGAGGGCCACTCCAACTGTCAAGCCCTAGGGTCTTTGTGCACGAAGTACTTCCAGTCTCCGTCCCGTTTCTTGTCAAGGCACCTGTGCCATGTGCGTGGTCACGCTACTAAGATATTGCGTGGCCTGAAGCCCATCCCAGGTACCCAACCTGGACCGACATTGTCCTGGCCGGCCGTTAGGCCAAGGGTTCCATGGGGAACTTAGTCAACGCTTCGTGTTACACAGCACCAGTTCTTGAGAGAACTAGCGCTGATGAGAAGTAGGGCTTTGCCGCCGGAACACCCCGACAGCTTGGCACAAGGATTGTCAAGGCCCTTGCAGTGACTGAAGGGCTCCAACTCTTGAAGTACTTGTTCTCGAACTTCATCCAGGGCCATGCCAGGTTCAATGTGCATTGTTGGCACGGTGAAACGTCCGGTGTTGGCGAAGAATCCGGTAGCGGAATCGCCTTCACCACCAAACACGGAATCAGGCACCAGGAATGTGAGACAACACTCGCACTCCTCTTCAGCGAGATCCGTTTCCAACTCGCTGTTCTCTCCTTTCACCACAGTGACCCACTCGGTCTGGTCCTTCTTCTGGATGAAGGAGTATGGACTTGCTGAAAGGTCTACTCCTGGCAAGGCGCCATGTCTACAACAAGACCTACACTGCTGCAGCTGTTACTTTCTAAAGACGCCGCCACTTCCCAATCCGTATTGCTTATCACAAAGTGGCAACCCCCACTTACAAGTCGGTATATAAGCAACCCAACTAGAGCTATATCTACCAGAACTGATAGCTACTCTATCAAACCATTCCCATCTATCAAGCACTATTAGTACCACCATCAACCATTAAGATCGACTAACCAATGCTAACCATGAACTGTTGACCATTCTGAACCACTAAGCATGCTTAGTATCTCCTATTGTGACCCATTATCAATGCTTAAATCCCTGGAGATCACCATTAACCATTACCAACAATTGAGCACTGTTAACCTTGTCATTAACATCCACTAACCATTGGTAACCCCTAGATACCATGGATATCACCATTATTAACCATCAACATCCACTAACCATTGTTAACTATTACTGTTGGATATTATCTCAAGCATTAGCATCAATTGGCTGGTAAATTCCATCCACTAACCATAACATCACCTGTTGACATTATCAACCATCCACTAACCATTGTTAACCATTCCTGTTGAATATGATCTCAACCATTAACATCAATTCACCAGCTTTTGAGATAATCAATTATTAACCATTATCAACTATTATTCGTTGTTGAGATAATCGAATCCATTAACATCACTAACCATAACATCAATAATCTGTTAACATTATCAACCATCAATTAAATCAAGTAACCGAGTTTTGAGATAATCAACTATGACCATTATCAACCATTCTTAACCATTAACCATTCACATCAATTAACCAACTCTAACCATCACTCACCAATTGTCAACCATGATTAACCACTAACCGTTATGAACCATTAACAACAGTTATTAACCATTGTAAATCATTATCTGCACCAATCCTTAATCATTAATGATTATCAACATTCACTATCAACTATTCGTAACTAATCATTAATCATTCTTAACTATTAACATTTTGGGTTAACTATGAACTACTATCTGTTAACAATGATTGTGAATAGTTTATCATTAATCATTATTAATATGTCCCCCTAATTGCATTAGTCATTAATCATTATTAATCATTAGCAATTATTGTGAATAGTTAATCATTAATTAATTATTATTCCTATTGCTATTCACAATCATTGTTAAGAGATAGTAGTTAATAATTGACCCCCAATGTTAATAGTTAACTATCTGTTCCCCCCTGCCGTATTCCTCCAAGTCGCCCTTTCCTTTGGGCGGCGGCGGTCGCCCTTTTGCCTTGGACTTCGGTGCCGGCGCTTCCACGGGCGGCGATGCTTCCGATGCCGGGGCTGCTGCCGGTGTGTCAGGAAGCACCTGGGTCCCAGGCCGTCCCTGGGATGAGGTGCTGGTTGACCGGTGCCTTATGGCGATGGCTACGTTAGGGTATAACTAGGGCACCAGTCATGGGGTAGCTATGAATGGCAAGAATCACCGGGGTTGTACCCTAACTAGCTAAAATCGCCATGAGGCACCAGTGATGGCCCTGAGGTTTATTACTCAGTTTGTAATAGCTATGAATGGCAAGAATCACCGGGGTAATTCCTAGTTATGGCAGGGATAGCTGTATGATGAAGAGGTTTCTGTATGATGAAGAAGCACCTTGGGGCAAGCATAATAGCTGTTGTAACCTGATCCAATTTACCTGTATACCAACAGTATCAGCTAAAATTGTGGCAGAGATAGATGTAGTAAGAGCTTCCGGTGCCTGCATGAGAGCAAGTCGACATCAGACTTTTGGCCATGAAAAAATGGCTGACCTGTTTGTAATAAGTAGGAGGCCCCATCTTGTATTTGGTATACAATGTGGGCACGTACAAGTCGGGTTAACCCCTTTAATTGGTAGACTGGTAAATAACCCTCGTTGAATGCTCATCTTTGGGTGATGATATGCAAGTAGGTTAGTAGGTTCGACAAGTAGTGAACTTATTAGCGGATTTCTGATCTGGAAAACCATGTCCATCATGGGATGGTTGGAAGCAACGCCATGACACAGCCGTTTGGATTTTCACTTGCCCAAGAATAAAGTAAATGCACACCAATCAAATGAAGCAATGTGCAAATGGTTTTACAAACAAGATAATTGATCGACACATACAGTTGCCTTGAACACTCCGAACCATTTTGAATGCAATTATCAGACTTGGCCACCCCCAAGCCATCCCAAACCATCGACCATCATTTGTGTGGACTACCTTGAACGGATCACGTATGCCATGTTGCTTTTGTCCCACGGTGTTCACCACATGACCCGATCGAGACATCAGCGCTTGACAAACCGATTCAATAACAAGTGAGGCCCATTGACCAACTATGACGCAACCGTATGAACAGACCAACCACTTTATCTTGGTTAATACTCATAGATTTGTAGCCAATGAAGCTGATTAAGAACAAATGGTTCACTTTGACCTTGCTAGCCAAGAACCATCAATAACCAATCGTTCACTTCAACCTTGTCAATGACCAATGATTCACCTTAACCTTCTCAATAACTCAGAACACAGCTATGGGTGAGGGTTGCAACCCCTTCGAAATAGTCAATTAACCACTCATCGCACAATTTTGGTTGGAACACTCATGATAGCTGCAAATCGTTGCCCCCCCTTCCAAAGCGTATATGAAAACCCGTGGCTCCCAACCGCTCCCTCCCAACCAACGATTGAAGCATGTTGACCACTAACATCCATTGATCAGCCTACTGAGCATTCATTAACCATTGATAGCCACCAACCAGTTATCACAGTCCGCCAGATCAAGGGTTGATCCATTGCTATTATTGTTGGTAATTATACCTTTTACTTATCAATAAGAATTCACCCATTGAGTGTTTCTCAATTCACAGGGGTACCCCATCATAAACATTTACCATGCATAGTAATAAACCATCCATTTTGGGGGTCACCGATATTCAGAAACCATCATGTGAGCCAACATGATGACTCACAATAGAAGTATATCCATTTATGGTGATTTATTATACGGTGACATTATCAAGTATAACCATTGGTGTTTTCAATAGCCATATCAATGTAGTATACATTTGAGTTCAGCAGAACCGTGGCATTTGAGGTGACATTATCAACAGCCATGGTGTTTTCATCGGTTCCCTGCATTCACCCTGCCCACCTGGCTGTTAGCAATAGCACGAATCCACTCCTGCGCTGACATTGCCTATGTTTGGCACGGTCTATTCCAAAGGTTAGTTGCGGGGTTGTCCAGTTCACCATGGTGGTACCTACATTCACCATCCAATAATAACCACCCCTGGAGGGGAAACCTAGCAGCTATAGGGGACACAATTTTTGGACAAAGCTTTATGGTGATCTAGACATGGCTATGGGTCAATATTAACCAACAATAATAGGAGATTTTAACCAACAATAATAGTGGGAAAACAATGGTTAATGATAGGGGAACCAGGGGTACAGGGTTTTGACCCACAACCACCAGTACCATGAATTGTTGGTGCTGTCCAGTTGACCATCATTGAACATCGCTGATGAACCTTTCTCAGAAAACACTATAACCACCATCATTAGCGAAAACAATCCTTGGTCAACCATTGATTGCAACAATCAATCATCGGTGTTAATGATCCATCAACATTGTTCATGATCACTTATTGTAAATCTGTTAACCGACAGACACAACCAGCATTTACCAATGTAGCTTTGTTTTCGTTGCTGCTTGTGATCCCACATAGGTAAACATTAATCATGCTGGTGGATGTTCATGATTCCCTACGAACCAGTAACCATCTCTGACAGTCATAAGCCACCACCGCTCATGTTTACAAGCCAGCAAATAACCTGCAATTCCCACAATTAAGCAACAATGATTCACAATCATCGAGCATGCAAAATCACGGATCAAGCATCTAGCAACTTAGCGCCGAAGCCTCAACCATGTTTGATCATGATTCGACTAACCATAATGAACCGTTGCTTCACCATCATTAACTAAGATGGACCCATCAAACGTTCTTATCAACCAATCATTCACCATTACTTGATCCATGATCCACGCATCACCTAGCACCATCAGCCATGAATTAAACCAAAACCAACTGATTGGTGGTTTCAACCCCCATGAAAAATATTAGGCAACCAGCCATTTGTTAACGATTACTAGGGAAAATTAAAGAAATGCTTAAAACCACCAACTAGTAGTTGTCGAACCACTCCAATTGGTCACTATCTCCTATGATTAGCCACTATTAACCATCATCAATCATAGTTATCAAACCATCATCAAACACTATTAACCACTGTTGTTGCTGATTGATCCCACTAGTAACCATCATGAACCACCAAGCATACCGACTCCTGCGGAACACTTCGAACGGTGCAGCTTCTCCTCACGAGTTTCAGCGGTTTCCGCGGCAAAACGCAGGGTTTTGTCGCCTGTGGGATGCCGGCGTCGTCACCCACAAGGCCAGGCCAGTTGTGAAGGTGACGGCTGTTAATGATGCTTGATGTATGTCTGGTTGGTGGTTGAACCGCCCCTATGAAACATATTAGTCAACCAACCAATTGTTAATCATTGCTAGGCTCATAGTTGATGGTTAGTGATGATTCATAATTTAAGGAATGCCTAGTGAATGACATGACGGCAATGCTTAATACGATTACTAATACGGGTCAAACATGACTAGTCATGCTCACATGTTAACAAACATGACTTCTTGCAAATGGCTCGCCTTGATGTCAATTTAGCCTTGGGATGTCCCAAATGAAAACAAACCCGTCCCCAAATTGTTTGATCTCTGCGTTTTGTCAATCAAGAATTTCCATGGTGGTTGCGAAACCAAGAAAAAAACACAGGTAGGCGCATCATCCCACACAACGACATACAGTGAGATGGTGTTCAACAAAAAACCAAATTAAATGCAAACATGTACAAATACATGGGAAAGCGCAAGTCAGGCACATGTGCGGACAGTGTAAAAGAATGCACGCAGAAATATATCCATGGTGGGTACAGCAACCATACAAACCAAAAGACAATATAGATCGATATACGTATTAATACCGAGTAGTCAAACATGTGTCATTGCAAGACATATGCATGCACATACAATGTAGAATATGCTTGTGCACTAATACCTGTACATGGCTAAGTAACCATATGCGAGTATGGAATACACAGCAACATCAAGCTATGCAAAAAGACATACACAAAAATTGCCACTCCCTTTGCAAACTAGCAAAACCAGGTTGTCCACCAGTATTGGATCCAGCTTCAAGAATTCGGTTAGTCACAGCTCTTGCATCATCGTTTCGAGCAAGCACTACGATTTCTTTGTGATTTTAACGATGCCTTGTTTCAGGACACCGCGCCAACAAAAACTGACAGGTGGCGGAGCTGGTGGTGGTGATGGTGGTGGAGGTGTCACTGTTTTGAAACGCTTAACCTAACTGTGATCAACACCATGATCACAACCAGGATCCCAGTATTATCCAGTCAAATTTGTTGTCACCACTTATCGCCAATTATCAACCAATGACCAAGTGTCTATCCATTCTTAATAATTATCCATTTTTGTTTCAACAGTTTATCCATTATTATCACGACGTGGGTATGTGCAAAATAGTGGTACAACAAAACCAATGGTTTCACAGTACAATCATACTGATTTGGTGGGTTATTGCTTACCCTATGGCTTAAGCACATAATTACCCATTTATCAACCAGGCAACCAAAACTACCAACTCCGGGCTCACCAGTGGTCTCCAATGCTCACCCCTTGCAAGCCAAATCACGTGTCATCACCATGAAGCCGTACTTCAAGGGAGCCTTGGCAGATTGCCCCGGCCAAGTGAACGGCAACAGGCTTCGTGGCTGCATCTGAAGCTTGACAATGCTTTGTCGCTCAGGGCTGATGAGTTCATCAATCAACCAAGTATGGTGGATCAAGCTTGGTTGAAAATGGAGATGTAGATGTGCAATTATTTTTTACCCACCGATGGTTGAAAATGGTGAATCCAGCTCATTGAACCATTTGGGGCTCACAAGAAAATGGGGCATTATCATCGGCCAGAGTGGATGGGGCTTTGCATTTGAGCCGAGAACAAAAATCAACCATCCAAAAGTTGAATCTCTCTAATTTTCCATGTGGGTACCCAACCATTAATAGGGGTACCCAAAAACTAGGCTGGTTTCCCAAGCCTAAATATGATCATGGTTTTGGTGTTTTTCACGGGTACCCAACCATAATGGAAACAGCCATGTAGTCCCCCTTCCTCACATGGTGGTTTCTCAAGTCATGGGGGTACCCCATTCAATCATCCACTAGCAACTTATAGCAATAAACTATCCCCTCTTGTTGCTTATCATCCCCTTGTTAATAACCGTTGTTAGTCCTAAACCAACCATTATCAATCATCCATCATTAATCATCCATTATTAATCATCCATTATTAATCATCTATTATTAGTCATGTATAGTAATAAACCAACCATAACTTGGGGGTCCCCAAACTGGCTTGTGAAACCACCACGAATAAAAACTGCAACGCGCGTCATTGGAATGCCGTAACCTGTCTCTGGGTTAACGGCAAAGGTGAGTCGCTGCCATGGCTTCGGCGGCGACGCAAAAACGGAGCCCCCCGGGGGGCCAAGCATTATGGCCGGTAAGACACACAGCTTTTTCAGGAAAGGAGACTGAGCTTCATGGCGTTAGACACACAAAGTCCCACGAAGAAGGCTAGAGCTCAGAGCCGAGCCATCCGAGCTTTAAACAATTGCATGCATCAAAACGAATTCCGGTTCCTTTTGACTTTCTTCTTTCGGCCGCCTTCAATTTCTCAGGCCGGGACAAGGCTTTTAGCAATTTCTTTTTTCGGCCTTTTTGAAGCCCACATCACTTCCTTCTTCTTTTTTTTTTTTTTTGTTTGAGGCCGGTACCCAAGGGCTTTGCTTTTTTTGTTTTTTGAAGCAAACTACCTGCACTGCTAACAGCGACAGCAGTGAAACGAGGAAAATGAAGTGCCTGTACTGACAGCACAAACTCAGAGCAGCAGCTGCACTGCGAAGGGCGCGCCGCTGCGGCTGCAAGCTGCCAAGGCCCGCTGCAAAGCGCCAGCCGCTGCCAAGCTCAAACGCAGCT
>VSDK01002553.1:173448-259966 GCA_009767595.1 Symbiodinium kawagutii | reverse complement strand
CCTCCTTTCCATCGCTTGCTGATGTACTCCCGCCAAACTGCAGGCCAAGCCACCTCTCGATTGAATTTCTTCTGAGCTGCTTGGCGCACGCGTACATGGGAAATGTCATGCTGTGGCAATTTCGGGGGTTTGGATACGCCATGGACCTGTTGCAAGTGCTTCACTCTACGACTATGGTGAGCACCACTGTACTTACCTCCGGGCCGAAGTTGAAAAACCTGAAAACCACACAAGGCGCACGTCCACCATGGTCGTTTCTCTTGCTCGGCCTGGGAAACTTCAACTACAGTTCCAAGATTCCCGATGGGACGTTCAATATTTTCAGGATTGGGGTGAACCGACAGCTCATTACCAAAGTCAGACATGGCAACAGACACCGTACGGGGGGTGGTTTTGCTCCTGAGACGCTGGTAATTGGTAGGATGGCCAACACTAAAAGACAAATCAGAGCGTTCTGGGTTTGAGGCAGCACTTCTTTGGGGGGTGTGAGGATCCCAAAAACATCGAGCACTACCACTTGGGACTTCCGGAACAGCGCTCGTTCCGGATTTGCTCAAAGAAGCCTGTGAACGGGGGTTTCGCACAGTGGTGTGCGACTGGCTCCTCAACGAGGGGGGTCGAGCGGCCCACCATCTACCAGCTCCTTTCAACTGGCAAGGAAGGGGTGTTCCATTGGTTTTAGCCATCAGCCAATCTTTGGGTAAATCATAGCCCTCACGTTTGACGACCAATTGAAAATGCTGATCTTTGAGGTAAAGAATTATGGGATCTTCTCTCTTTTTACCTGAACCACAAACTAGGGGTTCACGAAGTTCACCATCTTTTTCTTCTAATATGACAATGCGTACCCCGCATCTTTTTGCTGCAGCCTCGAGAGACATACCGCTGAGCCACTGACCATCTCGAAGCAAAGAGGCAGTCCATTCTTCGAAGGAACTGGGGATGGTGCCAGCAGCAGTTTCCTCCGTTTCGCTGGGGTCCAGGCTCCAACTTGGCTTATAATCACCCGGGTGGCGTGTGATGTGACTGCACACATCTGCCCGCAGCGTTCGTGTGGTGCATGCCACATCCTGTTTAAGGGATTCCAGCGTTTGACCTTTCCTGAGGCCAAGGGCGACACTGAGGCAATTCCATCCACAATTACCCGCTCCCCCGCAATCAAGAAGGACAAAGGGGGCCGGGGTTTCAGGCTTCAATCGTTTATTGATGCGTCCATCCTGAGCAGGGAGATTCGTCGGGGCAGCGCCGACCTCAGGCTCAGGGGCTCGGGCTTCTGTCCGATGTTGCCACCAAGTTCCAACAGCAACACTCTTCTGACTGGTGATGGACTTCCGAGGAGGTGGTTTGGACAGGGTTAAACATGTACCATTGGTCTCCACCCCAAAAACTGAGGCACCTTGGAAAGCTTCAGTGACCTGGCAAACAACAAGCCAGGGTTGAGACCGACCGCGCCTTCGCAGGACAGTCACTTCTGTAAACCCAGCACCCTCTAGGCACCGAGTCAAATCCGGCGCTGTCCAGCGCCCTGGGACATTCTGCACTTGCCAAATAGTCGGTCTATTCTCAGAGACACCGACCAGCCCTATGCAAGAACCACCTCCCACTCGAAATTGCAGGGGCACCTGTTTGCTTTGGCTGATTTGGAAAGATCTTGCCATGTATTGGACATCAGTTTCATCAGTGACACGAGGAATCCACCCAACTCGTAAGGGGTTGGGGTTTTCTTTGCGAATCTGCTGCAAGAAAAGACCCTTGGTGCCAGATTTCTGGAGAACTTGATGGAGGGCCTCCTGATCAATCTTAACGAATCCTTCCAACACGTCTTCAGTTCCACCCATCTTAGTTTCATGAGTGAGGGTTTTCCAATTGAAAGCACTATGAAACATATGGGGGGGAATGAAAGTACGGAGAGCGACAGCAGGGTGATCAACCAAGTTGCGCCAAGCTTGGGGTTGAAACAACCTTTTGGGGGCCTGAACCCGTAAAGTACACAACTTCCGTTCAATTTTGGGAGCAGCAGAAACAATACCAGTGTTTGGGAGAGCAGGAAATTGGCTAGCCAGAGGAAAAGCCCAAAAATCCCCAAGCCCCAATCTTCCATGGCTGTCCGTAGCCGGAAGTTTCCGACGTTGTCCTCCAGGAAACGGTGATTGCACTTGTCCCGGCTGAACTAAGGTCACAACTGCGTATGCCTTAGTGATGTTTTGTGATTTAGCCAAAAGCTGGAGTTCCTGGACCTGAGTTTGAGTGGCCCAAGTGACACAGCCATCGGGAATCTGACCGTTGGCTAAGGAAGCCCTCAGCTTTTCAACACTCATAGCCGCTCCTTGTGGCCATCCCTTAGGATGGAGACGGGCAGGTTGGAAATTGGTACTTACCGTGGAGTGGTGAGTGCTTCCCTTACCTTTACCTTTACCTGACCCTTTGCGAGGTTCAGGATGGTGGCCTTTTCCTTGTGGAGCTTTTCCATCTGAGGCTTCGGCACGCTGAGGCTTGCGCTTGAGCTTCCGACGATCCTGTTTTGACATCAGACTGCGGCCCTGAGCAGCCGCCTGAATCAAATCCTTCAGTCTGGGGAGCAGGCCTCCTTTGGCATCCTGACTGCTGGGGGATGATGCCCTTTGGACTACTCGCTTCAAGGCTTCAAGAAGAGCTTTGTCACTACTTAGGGGTTCTTTTCCCTGCTGGTTTCGGACAGGCTTGTCATAAAAGGTCTGCTGAGCATGAGTTTTCCCCTTGTTGGGTCCGGCATCTTTGCCCTTACCCTTACCTTTACTACCTTTGCCAGGAACCAGTCCCTTACCCTTGGTAGTTTTGGGTTTGGGGTCTTCAGTTGGACTATGGTCGCTAAAACTCTCAAGAAGCACCTGGAGCTGTTTGAGAAGTTCAGAGTCGTTTCGACCTCCACCTCGGAGACACGCGTTGGTGAACACAGGGGCATTTTCCCGACCATGAACACGACGAGACAGACAAGAGGACGGAGCAGACGAGGAAAAAGGGGAAGAACCAACACCCCGCGCGCACGCATGAGGATACCTGAGACACTCCCTCCAACGACGTTTCCATCCCGTAGCTGGCCTGCAGACACGACTAGGACCAGCCCAACGACAAGGCAGGCAGGACCGCCTATGAGACAAGGAGGCTCCCGCACGGCGACGAGTGAAAGCGAAGACAGACACCAGACCGCCCAACATGAATATGCAAGCAAGGCCCACCCCGCCCCAAGGAAGAGAAAGAACGGAGGCCACCACAGAGCACACATACCGCCACCAAGCGACAAGCAAAGTAGAGACAAAGCGTCCAGGACAGCAGGTCCAGACACACCAAGCCCCGAACCAGACCCCAAGGCCACAAACAGGAGACAAGGGGAAGGGAGGAAGCGCAAGACTAGGCAGTGTGGAGGAGCGTTGACCAACACTCACGGACACAACCAAGTTACTCAGCGCATGCATCTGCGCAGCCGCCGCAGCTCGGCAAGCCAGCTGCCCATTGCGGCAATCGCCTCCGCGCCACAGCACCGAGCCGTAGAGCAGCACAGCGCACAGCCACAGACGCCAGCTCATGGCACACTGCTTTGTGCAGTCTAGGACCACACTTGGGTCTTGACCTTTGTGGTCAAAAGGAAAACTAATTAAACACGACCTCTTGTAGGTCAATTATGTGGGCACTACGCAAGGTTTCCAGCCTTGAGCCAAAATGGCTACGGTCATGGAACTGCAACAGTCCTCCCGTGATGGAGCAGCCAGCGCTCATGAGGCGAGATCGTTGGCAGACCAAGTCAGCAGTTGCTGGGTTAGTCTTCATGGATCTGATTTAGGGTAGTCCATATGGTGTGTGTATAAATACATACATAAAAAAATTGAATATAAATATATATATATATGTATTCACAAAAAGAAACCATATATATATATATATATATATGTATCTATGGTACCCCCTTCCAATAAAGTTAAATTGTGGTATGATCACTGTTAGGAGATTGATGCATCTTAAATCCAAATCAAGTATCAAGGTAAATCTTAGAAAAGACGTGAATTTAGGGTATATTTGGGTAAGTCTATGGATGAATCTATATCCCATACATAGATCCTGGGAGCGTGAATCTCCGGATGATGAATAGCTGTGCCTAGTATGGCCATGGAGACACGAGCAGGGGAGCCAACCTGGGATAGGATGAGCTTTCGCAACCGCTTCCCGAATCTCCGCGGTGCTACAGTGCTGGGGAGGGCAGCAGATGTGACTGCTGGCACGTGTATCAATATGGGTTTTGGTCAAAACTATTGGTACCCAACAAGCAGTTCTCCTGTATCACTCAAAATGAATCCAACATGGAATCATCAATCAGTCCCAAAAAGTCATTGATCGTGAGTCATTGATGATCAATCAGTAATTGAAGCCAAGCCATCGACCATCAACCATTCACGGCGACTTCTGTCCACCATTATCATTCCCAACATGTCCTAAGCTTTTTTAGCGTCATCAATCGGCCTTACCCATGAACGCACCATTGATTGTTCTATCATCATTAATCACGATTTCATCTACATCAATTAGCCATGAATTAAAATCGCCATCAATAACCTATGATTTAATATGTCATTAAACATCAATTAGTAAGCATGAACAACCTATTGATAACCGATTGAACACTATGAATATATCCATTTTGTCCATGAAACCAACCATTTGTCAACCCATTGATAGCCATAATTATCACCATTAAAAACATATTAAACAAACCATTTTTAAAATTTGACATTTTTACAACCTTTTAAACCATTTATAGCCTTAATAAAACCGCTATAACCACAAACAATGCATTGATAACCTTCTAAACTAACCACACATAACCTATTGATAATAGCCATTGCAACCATTGATAGCCATCATAACCATAAAATTGTATCCAATTAACCAACCATTGAGTGGTTATTTATCCATTTTAAACGAACCACTTCAAAGCATTTATTTCGTCAACCCAGTTTGATAGCCACTATGACGATATTGATAACCTTCTAAACGAACCACTTGTCAACCATTCAACTTCTGGCGTCGTCGGGGAGGCCGCTCCCAACACGGCACGTGACGGCAGCGGAAGCGAGTCAGGCAGCGATGTGCCGGTATTGAATGTTAGGGCCGAGCTCGTTCTGAAACAGCGAAAGATGCAAGAAATTGCAAGGATTCTGTTGCACGGCGTGTCAGTGGCGGTCAGCATGCAGTTCTTTGCACTCGCAAATCCCGAAATTTCTTCTGAACAAACCCTCATTGGCTTCAAAAAATGAGAACTTCTTTTCTGTACAATGATTTTTGCCCAAAAACCCCTGATGTGCAGGGTTGGTAGACAAATTTATCAGGTAGACCCATTGATCAAGTACTTTTCAAGTGATAGCAAAGCTGCCAAAATTAAAAATCACTTGAAAATAATTGATCAAATACCAAGTTTGCTATTGATAATTGATCAAAGCTGCCACCATTTGGTCCCTGATTCTATTATTCCTTCCTGGGCTCGTGGCCCTTGCTCACCCACACAAGCAGGGCTAGGACCAGTAATCTCCTTGATTCTACAAGGTGGGCCCCTAGCAGTTATAAGTAGGGTTAGTTCAACCCCTATGACTGGGAGTTAAGCCTAGTTCAGTTAGTTATAAACCAACTTAGTTCAGTGGTCGGGGGCCCACCTTGTATCACCTGTTCAATAACCGCCATCATTCCAAAAAATGCCACAATCCCAAGGGCTCGTTGGGAACAGCCATGATGATCAGTGATGGTTTGTCATTGGCTTGCCTGGTGCTACGCTGTGGATCCCCCATATTGCCAATCTCCCTGAAAATCTCAAGTGTATTATTCGGCCTTCGACGGCAGCTGTTTAGCCCAATGATAGGCCATCATTAATCACTGCCAGCCGTTGTTGGCCAATGACTCGTTGGTGGTTCGAACCCCTCTGAAGAATATGCTTGTCAATCGTTCAATCATTCCAAATACTCCAAAAACAATGGGGACAATAAAACACATGCTCAAAACATATCAAAACCGCAAACTAGCATATGGGTCTGAAACTTGGAAACCCCAACCATGGAAGTCCCCTTTAAAACACGTGAGTCAAACCACCAAGCAACATATGGGTCACTATACTTGCAGTAATTAACTAGTATTCACCATACTTAACCAGGAAGAATACCCAAAGTTTCCCCAACAAACCACCAAGTAGTCGTTATTTAACTAGTATTGTTGGTTATCATCTCCTATCATTAACCACTATCAACCTTTCTAAATCAACAATAATCATCACCAGCAGCAGCATATCTAACCATCCAACGTGCCCACCGTGCGCCGGTTGGACCACGCGATGCCGGATGCAACGTCCAGTCCCAGCGACCGCCAAGTAGAACTCCGCAGGTTCGACTTCCACACCGACACCAAGGTCCACTTCGTTGGTCAACACGTCCTCCTGGAGTCGCAAGCCAGTGTTCATGATGGTTAACCATGCCCTACCCTTCCAGTTACCTTTATAGTAGGTAACCAACCCTAAAAACAAAGATAGAAACCAGCTGGTTACCTACTACAGAGGTAACTGGAAGGATAGGGATGTTCAATGGTGAATAATCGTGACTGATGAATGAAAGTGAAAGCTGTAGTGGTTAAGAATGACGAATAATAATGGTTGGTAGTGGTTAAGGATAGTTAACGGTGAATACTGCAGCGGGTAATAGTGATGAATCAAAATGGTGAACCATGGTTACTGGTGAATAATAGTGATGAATAACAGTGGTTAAAGGTGCTTAATTAATAATGGTTCATGAGGATGAATAGTAGCTAATGATTCGTAGAACTTGGCTATTGCAAGCCAAACACTTATAATTGTATATCTACCATAACTTTTGGTTGCCGTCGCCCTAAATTGGCTATCTTGGGGATATCACCTTGTATGACCCATTCCCGGATCAGGAACCCTCATAAACAATTAGCAGTGGGAATTCCTTCTAGCAGTTCCTATTGACCGCAAATCGACCATTCCTCATGTCAACTAAGCATATGGTATCAACCATGACTATTGCCTATGTTCCACGATTCCAAAGTGATTATTGGTATCAACCAAAACTCTGACTATTACCTGCCGTGAAACATATTCTCTAATTTTCTTAATGTATTTATCAACTGCCCTTTGGTCAAAACACTCCTGGTAGCTGCTCCCCTTTGAAAAGGGTATATGGTTACCCTTGACTCCGGACCACTGCCTCCCAGCCAACAGCCCAGCCAGTGGTTAAACATTCATAAACATTTCTGGGATTGCACTCCTTCTCGGTGGTGTAGGTCAGAAGGCGTTGTCCAGTGAGGCTCACATAGCCTAAGCGAAGAAACAGTGTGGTGTGGTGCCAGGTCTGAGCGAACACCATAGCGGTTGGTTGCTTTGTTGGTTGGTTGGTCGGTTGCCTGGTTGTGTTGTTCTGTGTGAAATTTGGAATATCACATTATGCACCATCAACCTATGGGGTGTTTCCAAAATTCAAGTGTTTTCAGCAACATTGAAAACTCATGTGTGTGAATGGGAACAAAAAATACAAGAAATATGATTTCTGATTTCCAAACATACACTTACACTTATCCTACTGCCTGTGCCCATGAGCTAAGGTCCTCTTCACCATCAGAATCAGTTCCGCCCTGTGAGTAGACAATATACAATGTTGTACCAGTAAGTATGCAATTACAATATATATATATATATATATTTATTTATAGAGAGAGAGATAGAGATAGTCAAAAAGCAAATGTCAGAAAGGTATGTAAGCATGTGTACATATTCATTCAAATGCTACATCAATCAGCTGGAACTCCCCCATGTATTTTAACGTTCACAAGTACAACTTCACAGGCCAAACCAGTCAACCCTGTCGTCAAAGGCGATGCTGCTTTCAGTTGATGGACTTTTCGTACAACGGTCTTGGATTGTCATGAGGTAATCCTTTCCCATAGTGAATGCAGGTGAGGCCTCTAAAGTGGTGTAGATTCCCTACAATCACACTGGGTCTCCGGGGGTCTCGGGGAAAGGAAGCATCACCTCCAGCAGTCCGGGGATGGAATATCAGACATGTACACAAATGGCCATGGGTCAATATTAACCAACTCATGAGAATAATCACCAACAACAACAGGGAAAACAAGCCGGTGAATGATGGGGAACCAGGGGGACTAGCCGGGTGAACTGACCCACTGCCAACTTATGAAGTGCTGGGCTTTCCTCATGGGGAACCCCTCAAGTTCTGGCTGCTTTAGTACTGTAAATGGCTTTGAAGTGTAAAGCTTTCATCAACCCGGTCAGTCCACACCAGCAGTTTCTTCCACACCACCAGTCGCTTGGGCGCCAGGGAACGCCAGCGCCATTGCAGTAGCTGCTGGCTGCGCTTCATGAGCCATCCCTTCATCGTGGGACCTGAGCGTTGCCCCCGTGCTGCGATCGCCATGGTTCAGAATCCTTGGTGGAATTTTAACCCGTCAGAAAAATGCGAGTGAATAACAGGGGGAAAATATATGCTATTCGAAATAAGCATAGTGAATATATAGTGTGATGAACATTTGTTATGATAAATAGCTAGTATCGATTTAACCCATCCCAAATACTAGGGGGATTCGTCACCATCCAGTCTATCACTGAGTGTAAAAAAGCTGGTAGGGCAAACTCAGCAGCTGATTGGCTTACTAGATATGATGGTCTAGCAGCTAGCTAGCGATAATTAAGCCAACCGTTTATCACTCTGCGTCATTATCTGGTTGTATTAGCTAGTTGAGCTGGCAGTCGGGTCCTGCTGTTTAGCTTGTGAGGGAGAGCTGGCAAATGATGCCATCATCCGTCACTAAACTGACCTGGAAGTAGAAAGTATACAATCTACTTTGCATAGTTTTAGTTTTAACCCATGAAAAATATTGTTTTGAACTAAAAGTTTCCTTTGCCAAAGGATATCAACTAATTATTCGCCATGATGAACAATTCCAATCAAAGAGCCTTTTCTTTTGCCAGCCTCATCCCACATCCGACAGCATCCCACAGCATCCCACAGCATCCCACAATATCCCACAGCATTCCGCACCTTCGGGTGGTGAGCCGGCCATTCTGAACGAAGTCAGCCCATGATGCAAGCGCGCTCTATGATTGCCAGGGTGAGCTACAAACGGAGGGACCCATGCAACCCCCCCAGTTGGACGGGTATATTGATACAAAACGAGGATACCAACTTGGTCTAAGGGTAGTTGATGGTTAGCATAAGGATTACTTGACCTATTTTTGGCTTTAATTTCAATAAACCCAACACAAGATTTATAGCTTTGTGCAATGCTTTATGGACGCACTTATCACTAGCTGACGGCCATACTCAACCATGGTTGCACGGGCTGGATTACAAGGTTATGGGGCTGATAGCACCATAGTGAGCTGTCTCAGTGAGCCTAATCACTAATGATGAAACGATTCTCCCAGGATCCTTCATAGATATCTCACATCTCAACATGTCAAAATGGATGTGATCATGACGTCCTGTCAGTTGATGTCAAGTGTCTTGGATGTGGCTTGAACATCACATCAACTACAATCTTGTAGAGTGCGCTTCTAGTCGTCACGGGGCAGCCAAGCCCAACAAACTGGTGAACAAATGTGATTCTGTTCATTTTTGGTGAAAAAGTGAAGGGTTTTGATATACAACCACAGAAGATCCTTGTGTTTGAGGGTGGCATGTGGCTTGTATGTCCTGGCATCCATCTTAAATGTTTGTTGCGAATTCAATTTTCCTTTCTCTTTTCGCATGTGTTGCTTCAAAGCCAGCTGGCTTTGGCTTGAAAACGCCTGCAGGGATCCGTGCTGTCAAGGCAGGGAAATCTCGTTAAACAAATCACAACGCCAAGAAATGTGATCCGGTTGTGGATACAGGGCAAAGATATCCACAAAGACATTATACAATTGACCACCTTTACATTTTTATCCATGTCTTTGCTGTACATATCATGTGTCTTCATGTACTTCTCCATATCTACGTTAATGAATATGTATTGATGTATATATTGTCGTAGTTGTTTTTGCTTGTCCATCTGCGGTTTTGTCAACATAGCGCACCCTCAAACATCCGGTTTAATAGTCATCTAATATAAGAATAAACCTACCATTTTAGGGGTTCCCAATTTTGAGGAACCAACATATCCACAAAATGCACAAATCCCTAACAAAACCGCTCCAGAGCCAGGACTAGCCTCAAATGAGATAATCCTGATCGGTTTTGATGGTTCTGAAGATTGTAAATACAGAGTGGTGCCCCCTGCCGATGGCTAAGTTGGTAAAGATAATCGTCGGAACATGTCGGAACTACCAGGTCTGGTAGATCGAACTAGCGTGCTGGCGTATAAATCAACTTACAATTGGAGGGGCACCACTGGTTGTGGTCGGTTAACAATGCTTATCCATGATTAGTTATGGAAGATCTCGCCATATCTCGCCAATACCCCACGAATCTTCGAAGGTGCATCAGAGTTGCAATTTACGGATGGACTGGTGATGGTTTGATAAAAGCTGGATCCCATCTACCGTCCTTTCTCAAGGATTCGAGCATCATTGCCAATATTGGCAGACTTGGATCGAAAGAACACACAATGAAGTAATTGCCGGCAAAAAAGAACAACTTAGACACCAACAGTGTCTTGGCATCAAGTTCGAAATCTAGAAGGACAGCTAACTCACCTGTGATTTGTTCACTTCAAGTGGTGTTGTTTCCACAGTGGTTACTCTTGAAAACTTTTCATGGACATCCACGACAGCCATCAAGGAATTTCTCCAATCAGTAACATGCCCCCAACAACAACAACAAACAAAACAAGATGTCGCCCACAACAATGATTCTGCTTTGAAATATACGATATTTCAATTGGATGAATATAGTTGTATCTGTATAGTGGTTTCTCAAAATAGGTGACCCAAAAAATGGTTTGTTTATTACAGAAACGCGTATTATTGGATGATTTGGGGGTACCCCTATTCTGTACTACAAAATCAAAGTCAACGATGACACACGCTTGGCAAAGCTGGGACAGGTTGGTTCAGATGTTCCCATGCTTTGCCAGTCGAAAAGGTAAAGCAACTCACCCAAACCCAGGGTTTCGTGACGCTGCAAAGCCATTCTTGACGTGTACCCTCTGGTAGTACCTAACCTGGTTCAATGGAATATCCACCATAGAAATAATTAGCTGATTTCCCAGAGTTTCCCAGAAAAAAACATGTGATTTTCCATTGCGAGGTTAGGGACTACCACAGTGGAACTGTACCTCAAGACGTCTTGTGTGGTCATTGTACTATCAACAGCCACACATCGACCATCATTCTTCACCATCACCACCCCCACCACCACCACCACCACCACCACCACCACCACCACCAACAACAACAACAACAACAACAAAAACAAAAACACACACACACAATTGCGTGTGTAGTATTGTCACCACTGACCACTACCGATCAACCATCCAGGAACCCATGGGCGCTCCTTAATCAACTCACCCATAAACCCTGGTTTGCACTAACAAACCCTCATCAACCATAAACAAATATCAACCATAATTAGCCATCATTGTCATCAACCATCATCAACTATAATCATTATAAACCATCATAAATTAAAATGGGCATTAACCATCATTCACTATCATGAACCATCATCAACTATAACCGTCATAAACCATCATAAATTATAATGATCACTAACCATCATTAACTATCATTAACCACCATCAACTATAACCATCATAAGCCATCATAAATCATAATGATCATGAACTATCTTTGACTAATTATCATTAACTACCATCAACTATAACCATCATAAACCATCATAAATTATAATGGTCATTAACCATCATTGACTATCATTAACCATCATCAACTATAACCGTCATAAACCATCATAAATCATAATGATCATTAAGCATCATGAACTATAATTAACCAACATCAACTACAACCATCATAAGCCATCATAAATCATAATGGTCATTAACCATCATTATATAACTATCATCCAATGATTAACCATCATTTAGCTAATCATTTCACCATCATTGACCATCACTAACCATCACCAACCATAGTCATCATCAACCATAAACATCATCAACCTTCAAGTGTGCCTCGCCCCCTGGCGTTGGGAACATCACCAGCACCTGGGGCCCAGACCTTTGCCGTGCCGGACTGGCCTGAAAGGAGAGGCTGATGTGTTGGGAACGGCTGGTAGCAGCGACAGGCCATGTAGCGGTGCGCGACAACGATTCGTTGGTGAACACCAGGGCAACCACCAGTTGGTGGCGAAGCAGAAGCAACTGCGACCAGCAACCTGTAATGATGGTTAACCATGGCTCACGATGATACATTGATGATGGTTGCATAAGGATGCCTGTACAATGATGGTCATGAGATAATGATGCCAATCTATGGCTTTGTCATGGACTCTACTACGATCAATATAGATTCGTTTTGGTTTGGTTTGTATTCACGCCATCAACGAGACTTATACCAGGATTACTGATGCACACTTATGCCAAACTGTTCAATAGATACTTTACTGATTGGGGGTTTCATTCCCTGTGATGAGTTTTAGTCAGCCAATCGACCATCTCAAATATTTGGGACAACAAAGCATAAATCCATCGGCCACTTAACCATTCCTACCATCATCAACCATCTGCATGACGTGTCCAGAAACTCAATGTCAATCAAACTCCAACTGGTAGCTGTTTAAGCATCATCAATTCGTTGTTATCGCCTACTATTGACCACTACAACACCCTGCAAAACATTATTCAAACCGCCAACTGGCTATTGCCATTTCCCATTGTATATTCACATTCACCATCTTACTGCTGGTCATTTCCCATAGTTCACCATCATTCAAACCATACTTAACCATGGTTTTATGGCCATAACCATAGATTTTGGATCCATAAAACCATGGAGATGTGACCATTATCCTCCATTCTATGGTCATATCCTCCATGGTTAAACAGCTTGTGGTCTTTATCCTCCATGGATTTTGGACCCCGCTTCTCCGGCCTCCCAGTGCGTTGCACAGGACGCCTGGTTTCGCATAGAGGGCAGCTGCCGATCAAGTTCTGGTTGGATCACGGTCTGGTCGGATATGGCGGCTCCTATGGGTCAGTGGATATAGCTAGCAACATGGATTCTAATTAGCAAGAACCAACAGGTGGACCAATGTGGATGAACTGTTGTAGATTTTGCAAGCGCAACCCGGTTGGTTTTAGTGCCTAGTTACCGGAGTAACTTTATGGGAGGAAGAATCAACCAAAGCCTGCGCATCCAAGAACCGTCTCCGGACCCATTGCAGGCCACAAGTTTTAACGCAACAGAGAAGATCAACGTAACAGCTGAAAACCTGGACCATGTATGGCTGCGGTTGATCCAGGTGGTTGACATGAAAATCGCTGCGATACGTTTCGCAAATGGAAGGGTCAACAATAGCAGCGAATCTCACCTCTTAGACGGAGTCCAAGTGGGTACCCAAGTGTGCAAATCCGGAAGTTTCAACAATGGCCAAGAAATGACACCCTCGAAGAAAACAAACAACTTCCTAAAACAATGATCATCTAAATGCCAAAAAAGATCTCAGTTTGTTGAATTCACCATTCTGGCTGTGTTGCTGGCTGGCATGGTTTGAGCAGTTTTGGTACAAATGGTAGGGGATTTAACGCAATGCAAGAACGACATGAATGATCTTGAGTAGTTGCCAAAAACAATGAAGTGCTGGTGGCTCTCTTCCAACATCCGGTCGACTTTTGAGCATCAAAATTCTCATAGGAATCCTAGTCTTGATGGAAAACACAAACGAGGTTTCCCAGGTGGTGTGAGAATTGGTGCATCAAACGAGAACGCATCCAAAAACTGCTGCAATGATCACTAGAAAGGCGGGAGGTTCACAACCTCGCATGTATGTAAGGTGTTGACTTTTGGCAGTGACTCAGACCCCAGCATCAGCACAACCTGTATTGCAAACAAAGAAACTATAGGCAACTCATGGCAAATCTATAGACCGAATGGTTGGATAGCAGCATCAAAAATGGTTGCAAATGAGCAGTTACAATCATCCTAGTGGACGATGCATCACGTTGATGTCCCTATCATGTTTCAATAATTCTGAAACTATACGATAGTATTGAATCATGGTATATCGGATGGTTCTTGCTATAAGTTATCAATTATGGATAATCATTGCTGGTGATGGTGTAGTACAATTATCAATCATGGCATATCATCTATTCATAGAAATTAATTATGGAATACTCTTACACCACTATTGATATAAGTCTCAACGATATACCACTATTATCAGAAACCATCACTAGATATGGCAGTGGGTCAAAACCCCGTACCCCTGGTTCCCCTATCATTAACCTTTGTTTTCCCTATTGTTGATTGGTTATTATCCCCTATTATTGCTGGTTCATATTGACTCATGGCCATATCACTAGTCACTAGTAATCAATGGCTATACATGACACCATTCGTAGCCACCATCCGACCGCCGCGGCCAAATTCGATCCTCGCCGCGTTGCCCACGTTCCCCTCCCCGCCTTCGACCGCCCTTGGAAGCGCCCTTGGTGCCTTTGGCCTTGGGAGCTGTTGGTTGGCCACGAGCCGACCGGAATAACCAGCAGCAGGGTTCGGGTGTTTCTCAAGCATAGGAACCCAAAAAATGGGTCTGGTTACTATTCAATGGTGTTTTACAATGGTTATATTAAGAATGGTTATTTAAACAAATGATTGTTAACAATGGTTATTACTATTACTATAAATGGTATTGCGTGTATTGAAAAAATACACGTAATAATTGCTATGTTAATTCATTGTTCAGTACTACCTGAACACCCATTTGGTACAAAAAAAATGCTCTTGTTTTTGTGCGTTTTTGGGTTTTGTGTTCGTTTGAGGAGTCTCTTTCAAAATATGCTCGAGTTAAGTTTGCTTCCAAACCCACATGTGTGAACCCAAGCCATCCCACACCCAAACACTCAAAGACTATCGCATGACTGCTTTTTTCAATAAAAATGCTCGATAAATAAAAAAACTGTATCGATTGAACCCTTGGACACTTTTTTGGGACACTTTGAAGCTTCAGGTGTAAATGGTTAACAATTTCCTATTAACAAGAGAATCATTATAGCAATAATAAGGGATACGCCAACTGTAACGGATGATTTATTACTACTACTAATAATGGTTTTTATTGGATGATTTGGGGCCTCATATTTTGATAAACACCCGTGTAAGTGGACCAACAGCAATAGATGGTTATTATTGTTGGTCATCTTTATTGATACTGGTTGCTATCAATCACTAGCAACAAAAACAAATAACCAGTATTGATAGGAAACCAACAAGAACCCCAATTGAGCCTCTTGGGCCCTATTAACAAGGGATAAATATGTTTATCAATGACTATGGTTGGCCAATATATTGAAGATATAGGAAATAACAATGATACGCGTCGATAATGTGAAATCTCAAACTAAAAGGGAGAAAGGCAACAGTAGTCTGTAAGCCATGGGGGAAAAAACATGTAAGGATGTCTTAGAACCATCAAATACCATCAATAGTGCAAGAAACAACCGACAATAATAACGACATGGAACTTTGCTAGTTGCTTCGAACATGGTACGGTGCTGAACAGCCAGCTTAACAAGCAGCTTCACAATCAACAATAAGAGGAGAATAACTAACGACACGTGTTCAAATCATAGTCAAAAGGGTAGATAAAAACATGGTGAATAATACCTACCTACCTACCAACCAACCAACAATGACCAATAAAACCTGCCTACCTGCCTACTGGTCAATAAAACCAAGGTAAATTGCGGCTGGTGCTGACTTGCTGGTACTGGTTGGTCACGAATGATTGGGCAACTTGGCTTCCCCAACTGGGCAAAGTGCCACTTCATGAATAGTGGACCCCCGACTCAGGCCGACTCACACTATAGCTAGCCACTACTAACCGTAGTTAAAGACCATTTATGAGCTAATCATGACTAATTGATGCTAACAATCAACTACTAACTACTAATTAATCATAGAACAAGTAACAAGACCATTTATCAGCATTCAGTAGTAATCATAGAAAAAGTAACAAGTTACTCATAGACTACTAAGCATACTTAATCATAGAACAAGTAACAAGTAAGAGCAGTCAGTAGCCACTCTTCCTCATCTCTCGGCACAACCGCTGAGCTGCCCAACTCGTGAGCCCTTGCCCTTGCCCTGCCAGGATGACCGGACTAGAAGCTGTTTCAATGATCCGAAAATGGCTGGTTATTAATTATTAATGGTTGATCATTACCCATTAATAACAACTTTCAGTTACAAAGTATAAGTTGTTAGCCATTAATTAATGGTTGATGACATGATGTTTATTCACAAGACCAAAAGTAAAGGAATAATGATGGTATAAGTTATTTCAATGATCCACTACACTCCACGAGTCCCTAATCCGTTTGCGTAGAAAATACACGATGTATTTTGGGTTTACCAACAAACATGGTGATCTTGAGCGCAACCGGATTGCGTTGCCAGAGGGTACTGCCCTGTACAGAGTATAGTGCTGCCTACTTGGCTAAGTTGATTTATAACTAGATAGGGCAACCACTACTTACGGCAGACGGAACTACACTTTAATGGCTTGTCAATCAACTTGTAACTCCGGGGGGAACTACAGTGTGCTACAATCTATGTCTTTCACATGGCATCTTGGATTCCAACACGATTGCAGCCATGATGCTTCCCATCAAAACCTACACGATTAGTCTCAAAATCATCAAGCCAAGATCCATGATCGCCAACAAACGTAGCCACAGCTGTGCGACGAATCCGGTCGATTGGGATCATGGCTAGCTGCTGCTGCAGGAAAGCTCACCAATGGAGAAGCGCGTATCCTGAATTACAAATATCCAATTTACCAATATGGGTGTTTCTCAAAATAGGGAACCCCTAAGATGATTGGTTTATTAAAATTATCATAAATGGCAAAACAGAGATGACTTGGGGGTACCCCTATTTTGAGGAAAACCCATATAGTTATCTGATTAACCATCTTACTGCTTGAAAATACCAACTGAGTAGAGAACTCCCCTAACAAAACACCTGGTGATCCTCTACTAAAAGCCATGGGCGAACTAAGAGGCCAAAATCGTGAAAAATCTCTCCTTAAAGAGTCATGAATTCACAGCAAATACCTATACGCTGCCAAACTGTCACGAATTATTCCATTTCCCTTGCCGCGAACCACCAACTCCAACCAACCAACCCAAGGCAACCTACTCGCAACATCACCTTGGTTGGTCGCTCCTAGTAGCCGCTGGCCTCGCCCCCCTGTATGAATACGGGTGGCCCTTCCAGCCTTGCCGGAGCCCTTACCTGTAAGGCATGGCAGCTGAGGTGTGACTTCACCAGTGCGACCGGTGGATCCACGAGGTGGGCCCCCGAAACGCTCGGAATCGATTCGTTGGCGAACAGAACTCGGGTAACTACCAGTTGCTAATGGTAGATACAACGATCGCTTGTTAAAGGGCGAATCTTGATCAACTTAGAACGTTTGGGGGGGGCCCACCTTGTTGAAGCATTTGTAAACTCGAATAGTCACGACTACTGATCAAATTGAATCCAGTCCTACTGAAGCATCAGCTAGGAAACCTTATAACACCAAGTATGATCCAGTTATAAGCTGTAATAGGCACGACTTCGTGATACCCCTGAGCTAAAAGTGGGGCTATATCCAGAGCTTCAATGGTAACAATAATTGTGAAAGCAACTAGCCATGAGATGCCATGGGGCTTGTAAGCAACAACAATTGGGGATAATACTGCCAATACCAGTCAATTAAGGTTTTTGATGGCAAATTCTAGCGACACTCTGCTTTTGGGGGTCGATGACATCTGAGTGCTCATGAGGGTGAACTTGTCAGCTCAAGCATTCTGAGTAGTTCATGATGATTAAGTGCTCTTTAATGGTGGTAATGCGATGATGAATTATTCTTTCGTTCATTGACATTGTTGTGGTGGTGAGTTAAAGTGACTCACTATGGCTAAGTGTTCATGCAAATATTGGTTTTTTGATATAATGTTGCAAATCGTTTCAAATGCTGTGTGCAAGAATCACTGTCAACTGTGGATCAAGGTAGTAAATAGTAGTTGTATGGCTGGCTTGAGTGCAAAAACTTTCCTGAGGTAAATCCATTCTAGGCGGCCAATGAATACTATTGCCTTACGTCATCATGCATTTGGCTGAGCTGGAACATGCTTAATTTCTGAGCCTGCTTGATAAATTCAGGCATGCCCACGAAAAATTGACAGCTACCGGCTACCACAAAGAAATCAACCATTTCTCAACTGGGAATTCAAGAGTCTACATCTGGGAGATCCGGCTTTTAGATACTTTCAACCATTCCCACGAATAGTGTTCCCGGTACCAGGGTAACATGGGTGTTTGCAACATGGTGTGACCATTCTGATGGAAGTAGACCTCACGTGAATGAAACCATGATCGTCTGGTCAGTCAAGTCTCAGAATTAGTTCTACCGGTGAGTGATATACAGCCCTTGCATCGCAAATATAATCATAGGCCCTTTTTTCTAAATATCAATGGTGGTTGATTGCCAAAAATATAGATGAGACTGATTGGTTGAGTAGTATGGTTGAGAATAGAATAGTCATCCCCTAAAGCTGGAAATCATAATCTATTATGGAGACCTGTAGCTGGACTAGATGTTAGCAGATCTGGAACTTGGATGTGCGGGAAAGAATCAGGAGACATGTTTTCGGATACACCGCCCTATGCACACGTCTTGATTTTTTTGGATCTGCGATACAATCGGACTTTGAACTGCTCTTATGGCTCGAGCTTTGAACTGCTCTTAATTATGGCTTTTCTGTACAGAGTTGCAGCCGTGTGCCGCCGTGTGCCTCTTCCTAAAACTGTGCAAGGAATGGCACGGTGCCACAGGACACCTTCAAAAGCATAGTTTGAAAAGCCTCAAAGTCTAAGCAAAGCCCATGGCAAATGGTGCCAAGAGCAGTGTCAGGGCTCGCGATGGGACCAGGGATGAAGCATCCCCAGCAGTGATCGCTGCCGGTCCACCCATGCCATTGCAGTAGGCGCATGTCTCCGGCCTGACGCAGGGGCAAACCCCGCAGCTCACCATTCCGGCAGGGCAGCTTCCGACAGAATTCACAGAGCCAACAGAGGCTGCACCACCGTCGCCACTACACCACTGGCAGGTGCTTTCTGGCACCTTGGTGGCTGAACTAGATCCCTTGCCAAAAGTCTAACTTTCGGTGGCTATGTGGTAAATCAATCATATCCCAAAAGGCAGAACAAAAGCTAAGGTAGTACTTACAATCCTGTTTTTGTTGTAATCATAATCATAAATATGCAAACTAATTATAACAAAACCAGGATTGTAAGTAGCTATCATCCACCCAGGCACATTCTTGCAAACTCCGCAGCTCACCAATTTCTGTAGCTTTCGGTCTTCCTCTGCGGAAACCACGGAGAAAAGAAGCGCCAAAGTGATCACCAAGCGCGGCATGATTTTCGACGGCTACGACTGGGCGATGTGATCCAAAAGGCTTCGGCAAATGCTTGAGCCAACACGGATGCGGCGGAACTTTTAAGACCTGCTGGGTACTGGTTGTACAAGTTACCCTCTGGTAAACTAACATAGCAATGGAAAATCAGCATATTTTGTAGAGAAACCTTGGGAAACCATCAATACTTGGTGAATTTTCCATTGCCATGTTAGTTTACCAGAGTGTCGTACTCCCAGAATAGGCAACAATTATTGACACCAACTCCGAAGCAACAATCCAACCATGCTTGTGGCAAGGGCTCATGTACGGAGCAAGCACAAGAATCAGGAGATGGATAGCATGTATCTCAGAGTCCTGGTGAGTCGGGTCAACCTCTTGTGCCCGCCGTCACTTCTACTTGCCTTCCAATTCCCCAGGGATTGGGGAGGCCCCCAGAATATGAGTCCGCCAGTCATGATGAATCATTCTAAACCAATGACTGGGTGATAATGAAAACTCCCTTCTTACTTTCCAAGGGTAGATTCTTGGCCCTTCTTACTGATGGATTATTAGCTCGTTATCAGCCACTACTAGCTGGCTATCAGCCATTACTAGCTGGTTGTCAGCGATATCCATTACCAGCTTAATCACCAGCTTTGGGAGAGTAAGAAGTTTAATCAATCAAAAAAAATCTAAAAAGCAAAAAAACAACGAAAAAAATCTAAATCTAATCAATTAAAACCACGAAAAAACACCTGCAAAAAAAAAAGAGCTGCCGCATCCCAGGCACGTCGTGAGCCTTTTCCGCCCATCTGCTGGAACAGCTGGCGCTGGCCGACCTGGCCACAGCTACGCTTAGAGCACTGGGGAAGAGTGACGAATCACACGGGTGGACACGGGTGAACGAATGGTGAATAATTGGGGAATTACACTCTGGTGAACTAACCTGGCAATGGAAAATCCACCAGTTATAGCTGATTTCCTAGGGTTTTTCTAACAAATGGTGGATTTTCCATTGCCATGTTAGTTTACCAAAGGGTATCCATTAGTTATTGGGAACATGAATTGATGGTGAATCACTTGTGATCATTAGTTATGAACAATTGTTAGTTATTGGGAATTATTAGTGATTAACAATTTATTGGGCAATTATTGGTTCATTAGTTGAACCAATATGAGTGAATTACAGTTGAACCAATATTAACTGGAATTCATTAGTTGAACCACTGGGTTCATTAGTTCAACCATTAGTTATTAATCCCAGTGTTATTGGGAACTATCATGTTATTCCCCAAGAACAATTAACCGCTGAACAATAACCATTCCCTTAACCAATCATTTCGTTAATGGGAATTACTAGGCATTGGGAATGCACCATATTATTCACTAAGCATTGGGGAACATGAATTGATGGTGAATGAATTGTGATTCGTTGTGAACAATTATGGTTCTTATGGTGCTTATGAACATTATGGTTAGTTATAAACAATAACTAACAACCATTACCACATTATATTGTTCATAGCCATTCGTGAATAACAATCATTATAGAAAGAACCAATCATTTTGACAAAAGTATTAAACATTAATTAACCTATCACTAAAAAATATTTTGTACAGTAACATTATGGTATTGTCAACAATTATTGTTGTGTCAAGAACCATTGGTGAAGTCATGGCTGATACCGGTGAGAATAAACGCTTGCTTATCATCCAGGTTAATCATGATGCTTGGTCCTAGTGGTTGATCATGATGGTTGGTCCAGGTTGATCATGATGGTTGATCAAAATTGTTTTTGATGTATGATGGTCGATGATGATTCATGAAACCGTCTTTGATCGTAACGGCCCATTTTGGTTGATGATCAATGGTTAATCGCAGCTTGCTAAATATCTGGATGGTTGGTAATAGCGGTTTGCAATGGCAGAAAGACCGGTTAATGCTGGTTATATAATCAAATGGTTTAAAGCATTCGGAATAGTGAACAAGTTTCCTAAATCATTAATCAAGGGATCATCAGTGGTTTGTGCTGGTAAATTGTTCATGAATTCGCAGTTGATGGTTCATGGATGTTTACGGTCATGGATGTTCATGGTCACATGAAACCAGCTGGTGCAAACGTGCGTGATTTTCATGAACGGTAGACATCATGGACCTGCTAAGCTGGTAGGTAACTTGGATCTTGTCCGTGAGAAGGGATCATCAGACAATTTGCCGGAACTACTAACTACTGTACCAAATCGCTCCCATTTTCAAAGAGTATGTGGGTACCCATGGCTGGGAACCGCTCCGAACCAACAGCCAGGGAATTTCAAAAGTTGAGAAGCCACCGAGACATTGAATGTGATCCTTGACCGACTTCGATTGCAAGATAGCAGTGGTGATGCAACATCAACATTGCAGACATGATATCATGCAAGAAATCAATATAACTACAAAAAACAGTGCAGGTGTGGCTTTGAATTCTCAGTATAGCCAAACGAGCAACAGAAAAGACTAATTGATGGACTTTCCACATAATTCTGGACAACCAGCTTCCGGTACCAAAGTGTTTGACGATGATCACTTACTCAGTTGACAACAACAAGAAACGAATAAATGCTGCGTTGCACTTATTCCAACACATACTTGTCACCTACGTATTGTACCTGTCATTCTTACCAGCCAACCCAATAGATACTGCGGATACTGCTCGAGCAACACCATCAAAGGCGATACCCGTTTTGTTCAATCTCACCCCCTCCCAATCCCAGGTTTAGCTCGCTCCACAAGATCAACCTACAGTCACCTGATGTCACCTGTGTTTTGCATGTACAGGGTGGGCCCCCCTGGTTATAAGTTGATGAACAAGCTATTTAATAAGCTAGTTATATCTCCCATAACTGGCAGTTACCCTACTTATGTTCGCCAACTTAGCTAACGTTTAGGGGGCCCACCTTGTATCCAAGAATGATTCACAAGAGTTGGTCGTGGCTGATATCGCTTTACGACATTATACGAGCCAGTGCAATGATAGATGTTCATTCCATGATAAGTGCTGGTTTAGAGTTTAGATATTTGTTGAAAGATCAAATTAGAAAGTCTACATCATAACTTTGGAGAATGATATTTCCACAAATGAAGATTTCCAATCACGAATGACACAGGGGACCCCTAAAATGCCTGGTTTGTTCTTACACAAATGTGAATAAACCGGATGATCACTGTGGGTACCCCTATGAATTGACAAACCACAACAGCAGTCGAATCCCAACATACGGCTACCTACACTACCAGCGTAAATGGTGACACACCATAACAGCGAAGCCAAGCAACGAGCCCAGCTTGTCATTGCACGCTGTGAAGACAACACTTTCTGCTTCAATGCAAGGTACCGCGACGTGTTTTGACAGGGATTACTATGGATCACTGTTGACATCAGCTGAAGGCACTTCTGGTTGAAACTAGATAAATTGAAACACTTAGGGGTCTCTCACTGCATGTCTAGTTGTTGAAACACTGTATGGTTGGAAAAAAAGAAGCACGCAAAGGCACTAAATGCGAAACCACCATCTAAAACAACACTTTTGCTTCGCGGTCCTAGCAAGTCTCATGTGGGGAACTGAATTTGGCATCTTTTCTCGAAGTGAAACATCAGCCTGCAGGTGCAAGGGCAGCCAAGTGAACCAGTGGACTGAACAATAGGCTTGGAACTACCTGAGAATCAAATACTCATATCCAATTCTTGTGTATTCATCCAAACAGCCCTATGTAATCATGTGTAATTTTTTGTTTGTACCAATCTTATTCTTTCTTCCTCTCATTATTTGGATACAAATAAAAAAAAGAAGGATACAAATTCAAATAAACATCCAAAAAAAAAATGTGTAATCAGAAAACATATTAATTATACATAAACTGCTTGTTAGATATATGATATCCATTCATATCCAACCATACTTTTGGAGGTGATTTTCCAATATCATCCATCAGTAGCTACCACAAACAAAATAATCATGCCACGTGAATCATTGCTTGCGCCGCTGAGCCCGGCTGCGGAACATCTCGGGAAGTCAGTCGCCAGTTCACTCCGTGGCTGGGCCCATGAATCAGTGCTCAACAATGATGGCTGATGGTTAACTCGTGGTGAGTTGAAGATTGAATGATGGTTGGGATGGTGGTTGATTGGTGGTCGATTCGTGGTCAAACGGTGAAATGATGGTTAATCCATGGATAACTGATGGTGAATTGATGGTTTGATGATGGTTAACTGATGGCTTAATAACGGCTCGCTGACGGTGAATTGATGGTTTGATGATGAATAGTGTTGCTGAATGAAGGTAAGCCATGGTTAATGATGAATAATGATGGAAGGTAAAAGTTGCCTTTTTTATAGGTAAACACCGAAACATGATATGATGAATACATTGATAAACAATTAATGATGATGGGGAATGACATATAATTTCTTCATGCTTGGTTGATTGGACTAATGCTTGCTAAATAGTAATCTATCAAGTGCCGGTGATGGTTACTGATGGTTTTCGAACATGGCAAATATACAAAACTGCTTGCATGTTCAAGACCAGGTTTGAGTCCCCATAGTTCTATCAACCCGGCCCAGAATTCGCCAGCTGGTGTTATCCCACGAGTTGCGTTGAGTTCGGTCGCTTTGCATGGATTGGTTGAATTTGGTAGTCCTGGACATTACTCGTGTTGGTGATGGTTTGTGCGAAGGATCATCATGAATTGATCATCGCTAATCCTAAGCCTTGCCATATTTAAAAAAGGTGAACCACTGATCATTCATGATGATCATTCATGATGATCATTCAGGATGATCATTCACTTGCCATACTCATTCCATGATGTTAAAAAAGTATGGCAATTCAACATCATGGAACATCATGGAACATCATGAAGCGGATGGCTTTCCTGTTCAATCGGGTGCAGCTGCTTGGCTTCAAGTTTGGTGAGTCTGCATCGCCATTGCACTCTGAAGACGTTTTCTAGTGATGAGTTGAACAGGGGTTCATGAGATTGAATCAATGATTCATAGTGGCAAACAATTACAATGGTTGATCAATGGTTGATCATAGTTGGTAATTATATAATATACATGTATGCTTATTGACGATGATCGACTGATTTGTTCAATTGTGCTTAATTAGTGTTTTAAAAAAGTGATGGTTACCACCAAGACACACCAAGACTATACAATCCAGTGATCGCTTCAAACGGTAATGGTTTGCAGTGCTAGTCTTGCATCGAAATGATTTACAATGCTAGTATAGTATAGCTATGGTTAATAGCCGTTGTCAAGAATACTGCTGCTTCACAGCTGAGATTAGCTGCCCACAGCAGCTGGATTCAATCCGAGCGCTTTTTTAATACCACGATATAGCTCCTTGGCAAATCATCTACGCGCGCGGCGTATGTCAATATGAAAAGACGCGGCAAACCAAAGCAGGGGTTGCGCGGTGCAGCATTCTCGAGGCTACACAAGCCTGACATGGTATCATACCAAGTTGATTCGACCCCTTACACCTCAAACATGGGAGTGATTGATGGTGAATAGCGATCAATAATGCTTCCAGAGAGAAAAGCTACCTTGTGGTAAACTGAGATGGCAATGGAAAATAAACCACTTTGTTTGGAAAACCGGGTGGATTTTCCACTGCCATGTTAGTTTACCAGAGGATAGCAACCATCCAACATGAAATGATAGGAACATGGCCAGTACATGCCAGTACTGCTGAGCGGCTTCGCTCCACGGTAGGGATGGAAAATGAATCTCCTTTCGGGACAATCCAACTGTGATGGCAACATGACGTGAAAGTCTGGCCATAGATGAACTCATCCAACGACCCCTTCCCGGCTTTCAGGGAAGGGGTACCACACCCCCCACACAACTTGTTTACAAGAGACCAGTGCCGCCAGGCTATATCGAAGTGAAGTTACAACTTGGCTATCTACGAGTTAGATAGGCAGTTGTAGCAACTAGCAGTTGTCGATATAGCTACTGGGGTCGTTTAAAAACAGGACCCGGCAAATCATTCATTATATCAACCATTTATCGTAATGAAGCATCCATAGTTTTGGGGTCCCGTATGACTTGAGAAACCACCACTTCTTGGTCATCTCTTTGTGGGTAAGCAACATATCTAACTGGGGAGGTACAACTGTGGAAACTCCACAGGTGTCCCCAGGGGACTGACTGATTTGAAGCTCCACCATTACTCTTTTTCCTGGAAACTAACAACCGGACTCTCCCAGGCCACTGTGCCATTTTCACCAGTTGGCATTCTAGGGGTCCGGTACTTGAAGCCCGTAGTCATCCATGATTCGCCATGATGAACCAATATTGCCAACAAAAAATGCTGATGTAGCCGTTTTTAACCATCATTGCCAACTATCATTTGTACCCCGTTGTCCAACATATAAATCGTCCTATCGTAAAGCATTGCCATTTTAATCAAATGTTATTGAAATAATCAGAAGAACTTATGTTGTAGCAATCATTAACAATAGTAAATCAGCCTATCATGGCTAGTTACCGTGACTACCAAGAGTCTGTCTTTCTGCAAAATAAAAGTGGCATTAACCTTTAGAATAAATAACAAACATGAATCACCATTCCTATGACTGCTACCAATGATCAGGATCATCAAACATAGTGTAATTAATCATAATCCTTACTACCATACTTTTAATCACGACCCTTACCATGAGTATCCTTACTATCTTACTATCAATCCTTACTATTAATACTAAACATCATTACCAAACATGAGTACCTCGCCAACCCAAACAACATCATCCCGCTGCAACCCATGAGCTCAAATGAGCTCCGTGAACCGACCCCAGCTCAGCTCGCCTTCAAAAGACCATGACAAAAGCCTCGTTTGCCATGACATCGTGTGACCTGGAAAATCATGATGACCATTAGAACATAATGTTTAATGGACAATGATGATTATAACCAGCACAATTTCAGGACATAACCATTTGAACTGGTTAATCATGATAGAACCATTAGTATACTGTTTATGATTAATCATTACTATACTATCTGGACAATTACCCATAAATAGCACCTTGAAAATTAGATCCAGATTAATACACAACCCATAGATAGCACCTTGAAAATTAGTTCCAGACTAGAAACAACCCATCAATAGCACCTGGAAAATTACTGTAGATCCAGACTAATAATTACAACAGATGTTTTTGACTTTTATATTTCATACTATTTATGCTTACACAATGGTGCTTTGAAGAGATATAGCTCTATCATTAGCTCCACCAGTTCGTATATTTTGTCCCATCACCAAATTCCGGTGAATCTCCCTTCGCTAATGAATTCCAAGTCCCATTAGCTCCATGAAGTATAGGGGGTTTCTCAAAATAAGAAGCTCTAAAAATGGTTGGTTTATTACTATGAATGATTCAAAAAGGATGATTTGAGGGGTCCCCTATTTTGAGAAACCCCTGTATTGAATCCATCTACCATTGGTCTGAGAGCATATTAGGCGCCAATCCGGTGACCCTGTGTGGTACACCGGCATGGAACCTGCCCACCACGGTGAAAGCAGTCTGCTCACCACGGTGAATGTGAGCAGTTTTCCAGGGATTCACTGGTTGGTAGGGCCAACTTCTACTTGTTGATCGTATCATATTATCATCCATCTGGTGGTTTCTCAAAATAGGGGTACCCCAAAAAAATGGTTGGCTTGTTGCAATTTGTTAGTCGTGGCTATAATAGGGGTACCCCCTATTTTGAGAGACGCCCATGTTGAGTTTGGAATGAGTTGGCTTCGAATGTATCTTATGCCCACTACAGTTGGCCAACTTCTATCTGCTGATCTTAACTTTCACTTGCTAAGGCCAACTTTGGTAGCCAAACAACTCAACTGAACTCCCGAAAGTCGAGCCATCCTGGTTGGTCAAAAGGAAAGCTGGCGATGAATGGTTGCTGATTAGGTAACGCTGCTCGTGCATTATGAGAATCGCTTTCCATCATTCCCTGTTTTGTGTCAGTTTCACTCACTCGAATAGTGTTGATTCAGTCCTGGGGAGAATCTTGCCCTAAACAATCATAGTGGCGCTCTGGCACCAGGTATTGCAACAACATGACTGATCAATCATCATTCTGACAATCATCACCATCTCTGCGAGGAAATTGGTGTACTGGGCTTACCAACTGCCATGGAGCAAGGTGCGGCCCCCCAGCTATAGCTGTTGGTTTCTACATAGCCTTGGTCCAGGTCCAGTCACATGGGGTACTGACGTAACTTCTAACGCCGATGTTGCTGGGTAACCAGCGGATCTCGCCACTATAGCTGAGTATTGGGTTATGAACAAGTAGATGTAACTAATGGTTGCCGTAGATGTAACTCATGTGTTTGCTTTAGTTGTTCGTTTTTGGTGTTGTTAGCCCCTACTAAGTGGTTCACCCACAGTTGTAACTGGGTCAGTAAGCCATCTGGCTAAGATACACATATGTATACGTATTTTATATACACCACACATGCCAATTACCTAGCTATAAGCCGCACTTAAAATTAGTTAAAGTTAACTAAGTGAGGAGCATCACGCTGTACCATTCACTTCCTCTAACCCTTCTTTAACTTGATTAATTGTGGCTAGCTTGCAAACGAAATCTTGTAGCAGTCAAGCAGCATCAGACCCACCAATTTCGCAGGTCCCGATACCGGTCCTGAAGTACAGCACTGCCGCGTCTGGGGAAATATCAACTGGTACTGTCAGTAGTTGAAGAATTCCCCCGGAATGATTGATAACTCAGGGGAATAGTGAAGTAGCCACTATGGTCATTGACGGGGGATCCATCAATGTCAACAATAGCAACGGTGTCCGGGGAACAGTTAATGAGTCATCAGCCATCTTACGAAGAAAGGGCCAATAATGAACATTAGTTGGTATTTTGTCAAAACCCTGTACCCTGGTTCTCCCACCATTAACCATTGTCTCCCTACAGTTTTGTTGGTTCTTATCCCCCATTACTGGTTGATTCATATTGATCCATAGCCAGTTGACAACTACAAGGTGGGCCCCCTTAGTTAGCTAAGTTGACTTATCAGTAGGGTAACTACCAGTTACAGTAGATATAACTATAGTTAAATGGCTTATTAGTCAACTTATAACCAGGGGGGCCCACCTTGTATAGCAAATAGCTTCTTAGACCATCGACAAGAGCCCCTAGCCAAGTGCTGACGCTCTCGCGTGGGTTGGGCAGGCATTTCCAATGGAAAATTCGTAGTTTTTGATACTGGGGATTGCTGGGGTTAACACGTGTTTGTGTGTTCGTTCCGATGAATCCTATGAACAGCAAGTACCCTTTGGTAAACTAACATGGCAATGGAAAATCCACCATTTTGTTAGGAAAAAACCACGGGAAATCATCCATTTATGCTGGATTTTCAATTGCCATGTTGGTTTACCAGGGTATATCATGATTTGTCAGGAGTCCGGAGAGAAATATCATCCAATGGTATGAAATCCTTCTGAAACACCTCTGAGAATGATGTGCTGGTCCATTCACCTTTGATCAACATGACCAAACATTCATAATTACTTGATCAGTGCATCAAATGCAAGCCCTCAATCGCACAGCAAGCCTCGGAATAGCAATGCCGACATGCCAAGATCATCCAAGACATGTTTCACCGTCGCAATTTTAATAAGGATCTGTAAATATCTCATTGCATGACAATCCCGATGAATGATGATCAATAATTCTGGTGCTTATTATCACTAGTGAAACCAGAATAGGCACCTAATCAACAAAGGGTTGGATAACAACAATGGTGATGGTGATGGTGATGGTGATGGTAATGGTGATGATGGTGATGATGATGATGATGATGATGATCCCAGCCAATTGAGGTATAGACTCAAAACACCGATTCACCGATTGTTGTAGAGGCTGGTTGCTACCCTTAAATTGCTATAGAGCAAAAGAAATCACATACATAATTAGCGTGAATACATATATTTTGTATGTCCATGTGTATCAATGTAAATATGTGCATATATATATATAGATATTATTATTGTTATTATTGATATTTCATTAATATTATTATTACTATTTGATTATTACTATTACTACTAAAATATATAAGTAAATATGATGGGTATCAAGTAAATGCACGATAATAGATGCAACACATGATCTAAAAGAAAACATGCATATACATCAAAATACAATATCTTCGCATGCATGCACTGCAATGCAATGCGCTGTAATTATTGTATTTATGCGTGTACATGTACCGATGTCTGTATATTCATATATACGTAATATGGAGGTTTTTCAAAATGGGGGTACCCCAAATAATCTGAAATGAATCTTTTTAACGAATCAACTCCATCCACTATTGGTTCCCAATCTCAAGAAACCCTTATCTGGCTGGTGGTTATGTAATATGAACATGCAATCCCAACAATATAGTCAATATTTAACAATCAATCAACCAACCATCTGAAATAGTGCAGAAAATAGGAAAAAACATATGTTAAAACTACCAAATAGATCCATATGGAAGAAAATAAATGCATTTCTCGAAACAGGGGACCCCTCAAAATGAATGGTTTATTACTTAGATGGTTAAGATTAGATAGTTTGGGGGTACGCCCATTTAAAGAAACCACCAAGTGATGATTTGATGGTTTGGTCAATAGTGCTGGCCCATGAAAAACAATCCAATATGTGGGTTTCCCTCTATATATAAATATTGAAAAATATAAATATATATATATATATAGCAATATTGAAATACATATATATATATATATATATATATTCTCAATGAATATATATATATATACATTCTCAATGAATATATATATATATATTCTCAATAGATATTTATATATAAATATATATATATATTCTCAATAGATATTTATATATAAATATATTTATATGTACTGGTATGTAAATGTATGATCATTGAGATCATCACATAGATCTTGAGATAGGACTGGACTTCCCCCCAGCGGTTCCGCTCCAGTCGCGTTTTCCAAGCGTCGTTTCACGACTTGGCCGGGGTTGCGGCAGCGGCTTCGGCTTCGCTCTCCGCAGGCTTCAAGGCCTTCTCGTTGGATTTCCTGGGTTGCGTTTCGCGACTGGCGAAGTCAGAGGTATTCACAAATTCCAAGGGTTGCTTTTAACAATTCAATGATGCTGCAGATTTAATCAAAACGAAGTAATAGATGAAATAATAGTTTACCGCAAGTTGAAGTACTAGATGTTAACATGAATCTTAATTGACAAATCAACAATGGTTGAAACGCCTTAACATTCTAAAAATGGTAAGAGTGGAACCCACTGCTGCATCAGATTCCCATCTTTCAATGTAGTGCCCTCGAAATTTGTTGCTACAAATATCCAGACGGTGGGCCCACAGCAGTTAAAAGCTGGCTTGGAGATAGCTGGTATGACAACCGAGGCTCAGGTCTTTATGAACCAACCTATAGCTAGTGAAGCAGGGCCCATGTTGTATCATCATTCAAGGTAGTTTGTCCAAAGGGCAGGTTTCTCAACAGTTGGGAACAACTCGTTGATAAACATTGCTACGTCAAGTCCATGAACTGAGTTTTTAAAATCACCTGTTAACTGTTGTGGAGAAAACCCATTATTACAGGGTGACGGGTGCTGAGTGTTTGTTTTCAATCAGTGCATCAACAGCCATTCACCATCATTGCATGACCATCTTTATCAACATATTATTGGCTGGCATTGTTACTCTAGGTAGGCATCTTGAAAACCCTTTCAGCTTAGTTCTATGGGATTTTTTCCAGCAAGCCAGTAGCGACAAAACAGTTTGTGCCGTATTTCATAGCATGGTAGTGGGAACAGAATCAATCCAACTGCCCAACAGCAAACCCAAACACCACTTGATTCAGACTGAAACTCTGGCAGAGTTCTGATCGCTTCCCCTGCAGAAAACACTCCGGGCACGCACACAAAGGAACAAAAACAGCTGGTTCCTTCAATAGCCCATACATTCTCAACCATCACTGGTTGGTGGTTATAACCCCAACCAAAAATATTAGTCAACCAACCTTTTGTTAATCATTACTATAGGGAAAATAAACACGTCTAAAAACATCAACCAGATCACTTTCCAAAGGCTGGTGATGTGTCCTGCGCTCGCCCTCGTTCCTGTCGCTCCACTCGCGCCCACTTGGCGTCAGACGCGCCGAAACCCTATGGTTGAGAAGCAGCCCTGCGCTTCAGACACCTTCGTCGGCCTCCCAGATCCTTTCCCGCCCCGTTTGCCTTCGGGATCCTTCGGGGTCTTGCGTTCGTGGGCTTTCTTCCGCTTCCTCCTCTTGTCCATCCTCCCCTTGCCGCTGCGCGGCCTCTGCACGGATTCTTTCAGCGATGGTGGCTGCATTGGCCAAAAAGAAGGCCGGCACTTCTGTGGCTCCCCCTTTCAGCTTTCCGAGAATGTTCATGGCCATCTGCCACTGTCGGAACGCCGTTTCCCCAGTTGGGGTCAACACCTCTGGTGGCAGATTGCGCTGCTGGAGCTCAAAACTGTTCCCTCGTTTCGGTGATCGGTACCTCTTTAGGTGAAGTCGACTGCTCTACCAGGTCCAATCGCCGTTTCGTCACGCACATGTCCTGCTAAAACCCAAGTTGCACTGTGTCTCCAGGAAGTTTCGCTCCTCTGCGTCAGCTGGTGGTTCTGGCCGTGAAAATCTTCAGCACGCTCCCATCATGCATCTTCCCCCGTAGCTGCACTGGTTTCACCATTCCACTGGTGTCAAAACATGGCCCCAATCCCAAGCGATTGTACCACTAGAATGCGAGAACACCAAAAGCTCCCACCACAAAAAGGGCAGCGCCTGGATGAAATAATGCTCTGCAGTTGTTAGACTTGGTTAATTAATCATAAATCTAATACAGTAATCAAACTGTCATGGTTCCCACAGTTTGACAGGGACCATGGAGACCGTTCTCAGTACCAAGTTAGGTATCTTGAAACCTAGAACACAAATCGCTGCTGAAATGTTGCTCACGGTTCGAATGGTTGGAGACATGGAAATCTAGCCCCTAAAAAAACCCACATGCCTGAGTGCTTCGGATACAATTTTTCGCTTGTCAACAAGTGGAGTGGAGGTACCGGAGTCCAGTTGCAAGGCTTGGCTTTCACCATTTTTGATGGTCCACCAGCTACGACTCCACCAGGATCTGCCCAGGGAGCTTCCCAAAATCCAAGATTCAGCAAGCTGAAGCTGGTGAAGGCTCCGATATTGCCAATGATCGCAGAAAGCATCACCTCGGAAGCACCAGCCAGCACTAATTGAATGGCCCAAAGAGGTGAAGCAGGCCACACGATACTACATGCTTTGCGGGGCCAGGAGCCTACCTATTTGTACGGAGCTACATGTCAGTTGTGCGATGTTTGTATTTTTCAGGCATCTCTAAGTATGATGCAATATCAATATACTATTTGTGCATATATTCAGACTTACACAGTTTACAAACAAATAAAAATGCGTACCTCACAGTAAGTCCGCTGACAATCACATTAATTACATGAGTGAACGGAGTTATCGTCTGAATTCCGAATGTGTTAGAATTCATGACAAACCTCTCCAAATGCATATACATAGAACCTTAGATCCTAATCCCCAACCTACGCACTGCAAACACTGAAAAATGCCACACCTTCAACATCTGACTGTACAGGGGTAGACAAGGGAAAAGTCAGGGTTGTCGGGTTCCCACTGACCCCCAAATGTTCAATACCACTATCTGGTGGTTTCACTACCCCTATATCATCAAGTAGAAACCATTTATTGTAAGAAACAAACTATTCTTGAGGTACCCCAAACTGGCTTGAGAAATCACTATCTGATTGCGCTGTCCATGCATGGAGGCACCAGCCAACGATTCGGCCTGGGCCAACTGTAGGGACAACAACTGTAAACAGTGTGCTGTGGTCAGCGCTATGGCTGGTGATCGGCCCATACCATCAGTTTAAGGTACATGTGGTCCGCGGGCAACATTGTACAAAGGTTTGCATGATAGCATGTTATGGTGGTTTCTTACAATAGGAACCCCAAAAAATGGTTGGTTAATTACTATAAATGATGAGTATTGGATGATTTGGGGGTATCCCTATTTTGAGAAACACCCTTATCATGTTCTGGTCATTGATGCTGGCACCATCATGATCAACAACAGCAAAACACAGAGTGTGAACGAAATGACAATCTTGGGTTGGTGCTCAACAAACACGTGTCTGCAGTGGGTTGTTTCAACCAAGCGCGTGGCATGAGGAGGGGGGCAAAAAAGTACAGCGCCATTTTCTTATTTGTCCCGCTCCGGAATAAAGTTTGTTTTTGACATCTGGCAACAATTTCCTCTCTCGCTGAAGATACTTGCTCATGCGTTGACCTGATCAACATCTTTTTCAATACGACATGGCAGCGGGTCGAAATGCAGGTACCCTCGCAAATCCCTTCAAAATGTACAGCCTGCGAGATTGAAGTACTGGTTGGGTTTCGGATAGTTCAGAACATTGTGATTCCTGCAAAATAGTAATAGTAAGTTGGTGAACATACCGAGGGTAACTACCACTTCTGCTAGATACAACGAGCAAACTGGTAAGTGGCAAATGAAGACCAACTTATAACAGAAGGTTTGGCAATCTGTGTTGGTTGATTATATAACTTCGCTATAGTAAGTTTACAATATAGGTACACTTCTATACAAGCTTGGTTGTATCAGCATATCAATCACTGGGATTATTCAAAAAAAGGACTGGAAACCATGTACTTAGAACCATCATTTCAACGGGACTTCCCATGAGTCTTCCCATCAACGGTTTCATCACCCTCTGGTAGTCTTGCATGACAATGGAATCATGGATAATTCGCAATTTGTACATTACTGACCTAATCTGAATGATGATTTTCCATTGCTATGTTGCCGAAGTGTACTTTGCCCCATGTCTTGATCCCAGTGAAACCAATCGGTAGATCGCCGCTGCAGCACAAGTGGCAGCTGTCCAAAAGCCCCCAGGCAAAGACTCCTCAGGCGACCGCAACGGTTGGTATCCAATGCTGAATCAGCGCTCTACATGGAGTATTTGAAAAACAAAAAACATTGACTGAGTGCCGAGACCCTGGTACCCCAGCTGTTCACTTCCTATGAGTGACCGATGGTTGCGCAAGAACAAGGCACAAATTGTTCCATCTCTTAAATCAAGGGAGATCAATATGAAGATAATTGACTCTTAATCACCAGCAATTTATGGTGAAACCAGATGTAGGTTATCTAGTTGATGGTTTCAACCCCTAGAACAAATATTAGTCAACCAACCAATGGTTAATAATTACTAGGGAAAATAAAAAAGAACATGTTAAAACCACCAACCAGTTATTAATGTGCATCTAACATTGATAGCCTAATAGCCATCATCGACCACTAATTGTGGCTTCTTGTCCCCTATTACTTACCAAACTGACCATCACTATCCCCTTGAAACCACCATTACTATGGATCTAGCATCAAGATACATAGACAGTTTCCAAAACAGATATGGCAGTGGGAGAACCGCATCTGTAAACCTTCTTGCATTCGATAGATTTTGATCGTAGATTAACAGCGATTTGTCTTGAACGAAACAGAGAAGGCGGTTTGTGATGTGGCTATGGGTCAAAACCCGGTAACCCTGGTTCCTCCTTCATTTACCATAATTTTCCGAATACAATTGCTGGTGATTATCCTCAACTACTTGGTTGATCAATATTGACCCATAGCCAGATCTATCATGATCTGCCCATCGATTGTTACCTTTTTTCACGCTCACATTGGAGCATTTCCCAGGATGATTCTTGCCGGCGGTCATGCCACGGTGAATCAACTCCTGCCACTGGCTTCCAAGTCGTGCATGGGACATCGTTGGATTCCCTCCATGAGATTCACCACCAGGGTGGAAGCTGAATCTCACAGCGATTCGATCTCGCAGCTGTAGCACAGAATCATTTTTCGTTGCCGTTGTCCTGCAAAGACATTGCCTTTGCAGGTTGCTGGAAGACCTGTGAGCAGCACCAAAGACCCTCGATGCTCACTGCGTTCGTCGAAACTTCCAATGGCGTCCAAGTTGGTGTCTGGGTGAAACTTCAAAATCGTCAGCTTGTAGCAAAGTAGCTCCGCAAGAATCCTGACACACGCCTCATTGAGGGTGCCTTGAACCTCTGCCACTCCGCAAAAGGACAAACGTAGCTGCACGTGAACCATTTGAAGGATCTCCAGCGGTTGAAGGCTCTGGAACGCTTCAGGCTCTGGACGGTCGATTTTTGAAGCTTTGTCGAAAGATTCGACGCCTTCTCTTTCGAAGTCCCAATCAAAATAGAGCAAAGCTTGGGCGATGCAGCTCCATCCGAAGCAAACTTGCACGTCATTTATCCGGAGGTCCCGAGCTACTCTGGGATCAAATGATGCCGGGAAGGCAGGGCCAGCAACAAAGCACGTGTTTGCATCGCGCCCGCTGCTCTTGCGTTTGTACTGCAAAAAAATGGGAAGCAACTTAGAAAGATCATGTGACACCATTGAGGTGGCTGTTGAACAAGCGAAGTCCACAAAATGTTGACAAACTGCGTGTTTCAAGTACTTGATCCCACCAGAATATCGCTGCAATTCTTGCAACTGAAACATGTCCCATGGCTCTATAGAACTGACCAGCTTTCCAAAGATCTGCACAAATTGGCCATCACTGTCCGAATTTCTTGGCCATCCATGAAGCACTTCCCTGACTAGACGGAAAGCCTCGCGTGGGGCAACCATTTTTGCCGTCTTGGCCGTCCACATTAAGTCAAAATCTTTGGATCCTGGGTCAAATCTGCTGTATTGCATGGCTTCCAGGAACTTGCCGGTGTAAGGCCACTTCTCCAACCAAATGCCTACATCTGCCTGCTTGATGTAAAACTCTTCGTCGTCTAAGTCGCTCACAAGCAAGTGCACATCCAAGTGATTAGATGGATCAGTAGCAGTGTAGAAGTTCATGATGGGACTGCAAATCTGATCGAACAGCGGTCCTCGTGGATCTACGAGTTTGGCCTCAAGATCCATCAAGTTTGCTTGGGCCTGCAGTTGGAAACTGCAGAGATCATCAGCAGTCAAATTCCTTATAGTCACTGATACACCATCTCCATCCAAGTGCCATGAGGCGATTAAAGCTTTTGCCATGTCACCCAGCATCAGCATTGATTCCTTACATTGTTTAATTATCACAGATCCATTGAACAAAAAAATAAATGATTCGGTCTAGCACTGATGTCAATCCTGGTTGATCAATAGGGGGTCCCAAAAGCCTTGGCTTCCCATTGCAATGGTTGCCCCCTGATGAATAAACCAATGGAATCTATTAAGCCAAGGGCTTACCGTTTCTTGAGCCAAGCACCTCACATGCAGAAGCATCCGTTTTGGCGACATCATGACATGACGAGTTTCCCTATGGCGAATTTCTGCTGCAGGGCTGCAGGGGTATCCCCTAAGAAAATGGACATCACCATGGTGATGACCTGATGCGACCATCCACGATTTTCGACCAGCTTAGGAGCTCTTTTCATGCACCTCAGGGGGTGAAGAAAAATGTCTCTAGCATCATCAACCATACTTTTGAATTCGCCTCGTGAACGTCTCTGGTCATCACAACTATAGTTTTAAACACCAAAAAAGATGCTATGATATGCTATGCATGATTCACCTTCATTAGCCATCAATATATCAGCGCTATGAAGCATTCTTGGCGTTGATTTGGCTGAGGGTAAGGGTGACGTACGTACGTAGCTCTGGCTGTCTACATCCAGACAAGTCACGGTTCATCGAGCTGTTGGGCTATGAAAAACCATCCGTTTTGGGGGTCGGTAGTGACCCATACTCATATCATACTATTGTTGATGGATGGTTGTATCCTGTTCTTGGCTGGTAATTCACCAGCATTCATCAGCACAGTCCTGGGATTGTCGATGATGACCCATCCCCCCTTTATCATTTTGAAACCACACGAGTTTGTCTCCTAATCTTGCTGTTCGTCACGATCATGAAGTGGGATAACCCCTAAGAGATGGCAAGTGCTGGTCAATCAATCACTGCGAGAAATCACACTGCTGTCATATCTGCTCGATCAAAGAACTGATCCCACTTGGATGTGCAGCTGGGGTTAGTTCACCATGGTTAGAAACCCTGTGAGGTAGCTGAACTAACCCGGGGATGCACATCTAAGCATAGCAATCAATCAGTTCTTGCTAAGATGGGATGACTCAGTAACTTGCAACTAGGCTTGTCTCAAAAAAGGTATTTTAGTCAGGCACTCGGAAATTGGGAGCTGTCAGGGGCCACAAGGTGCAGTCTTCGCATTTTGCATCCATGCAACGGTTCTACAGTACTGATCTTCATGCTGCCTTGTGATTGGATCCCTGGGTCCCTTCATTGTTTGGTGGTTGGTCCTATACTCTTCTACTGAACTAACCCAAGTGAAGTAAGCGAGGATTTATTCTACCAAGTTGATCAACATGCATGTGTTTCCATATCATAGTTGATTAGCTGATCACCAGTTCACGAACCCCAAAAACTGGTTGCCCACCTCTTCGTTGATTAGTTTATCACCAATTGACTAACATCAATCACTTAATCAATTTGCCCAATCAACCCAAAGGTGATTATCCAAGCAACCAATAGGTGATGAACCTGTTGATTTGCTACTCAACTATAGGATCAGCCAGCTTGACTAGTCAAGTGGTTAGTCAATTTCTTTGAACTCATAGGATCTCATAGGTCGATGAACTCAAAAGTTGACTAACCACTCAACTGCTTAGTTCAACTGGTTTGTTCAACTGGTTGGGTCAACTGCTTAGTTCAACTGGTTAGTTCAACTGGTTTGTCAACTGGTGATGAACTCAGCTCGGTGCCTGGCATGCTTAACCAGTCTCAGCTGATGGATTCGCGGCACCAATCACTGATGTGTTGCCAGGTTCTTTCCATCACCTGTGGCGTCCATCAACAGCGGTAATCCCCCGAAAAAATGGTGCCTTTTCTTATTGAAAATTGTTAATGGATAAAGCAAACTATGCCCTATAATTCGCAAAATTCATCATGTGACCAGATTTCGGTAGAAATCACAATCTGATTTGGATTAATTTGGTATATCCTCATTCTCGTATCGTAGCAGGCGACAAATTCTCACCACTCGGGGCAGCTCAACAACCAAGGCCATCGACGGCGAGCGTCCAGGCCCATGCAAATGGAGAGCAAAATGGTGGCAGCTTTGTTGAAATTGCCTCAGCCGCTGTTGCTCGCAGGCACCGAATCTCTGACAGAAACGAATGACCGCGTGGAATCCTGTGTCGAATTGTTGCTGCACAGTTCCTTTTGCTTGGTTCAGTTGGTTTATCCGTTCATAGCTGGCTGGAAAATGACTTCCCACCAAATCATCTAGAAATGGAGGATGATCCATTGCGTGTTGGATTATCAAAAGGTATAAGTAAGGGTTAGACTATCAAAAGGTATCAAAAGGTATAATTAACGGTATAAGTTGATTTCACAAAAAAACTCTTGTCTTGAGGCTGCTTGTGGAGAGACGTTTTGAGACACACTCGCCATGAATCAACGGTTTTCCTCTGGCTGGGTCAATGACACTTGGACAATGTCCGAAAGATAGTTATTTGGATCTTGCAAGGGGCACATATGGTGGTTTCTCAAAATAGAGGACCCACCAAATCAACCAGTTGATTGACAATTATAGTCATCGGGGACTCCCCAGTTGTCATCCAGTTTATAGTCACAAACCACCAGTTTTGGGGTTCCTCCATATTTGAAGAAACCGCCCATATACTATTGGTTGGTATCTAGCTATAATAACCTAGTTGGTGGTTTCAACCCCTATAAAATGTGTTTGTCAACCTTCCATTTGTTAATCATTGCTAGGGAAAACAACACCTTGAACTCACCAACCAGTCTTCATCACCTTTCAATACGCTATCCCTGCGGACTCATGGTGAAGTAACCCTGCTTGATCTACCGGTGCAATCCTGCTGGAAAGAAACAGTGCATAAAATCACTTACCATGATCAACGACCAACAAATAGCTGGCAACATCATCCTCGGCTTCCACCCATTTACCCTTTGAATCTTTCCGGCACTCCCCAACGCCAACGCAACAACCCATCCCGAGACGTCCCGTTCGGCAATCCCCCCGGCTTCATCGGGAGACCTGCAAAAGCGGCATGGCTAGCGGACAACTTTTGCACCACGGTGTACTGCAAGACGTTGTAGCCTGAAACGGTTCGCACGTTTTGTTGCGAGGTCGACAAATACAAGGTGGGCCCCCCTGGCTATAAGTTGGTTAATCAGCCGTTTAACTATAGTAGAGGTGAAACTGACTTATTTGGGTCATAAACAGGTCATCAACAGTCTGCATATCTGTTGATGACAAATGCGATCATGATGAACAGTTCATAATGATCGGTGAAGGTTGATCATGTCTAATGACGCCGAAGACACGTTCTTGTTTCAGTAGCCTATTTTGATTGACCATTAGCCAACTCATTAACCATATAGATTGGAACTCTCTCATCAAACACTTCTCATCTATCTAACTAAAACTCTGTCATTGGCCAATTTCTGTGGTTTTATAAGCATATTTGGTTTGATCGCCTATCATTTCTGATTTGCATCCTCTCTCAGGAAGCATTGTCTGAACCACGATTAATCACCAGTAAGCATCACCAGCTATTCACCATATTATGGTCAATTTGTTTGTCCTGGGAACCTAGTATTGGATATTGTCAACCTCTATCATAAATGGTTTTTCAGTATCCCTTATTGTGGTTGGTTATTGTCCCTTATTTTGTTGGGCGTTGTGGTTGGTGATTATCCTCGACTGATTGGTGGTCAGAAATATTCGTCAACCGGACAACCATCCCCAAGTATGGTTGCGCATATTTCCCTTGCCCCTACATCCTATTGATCACTGGAACATGCTACTTAGATGATCATCCCAGTCAGTAAGTTGTGACATTCGCCATGGTTGTAGGGATTATAACTGACCTTATCGGATTGTTCTGGAATGGTTATATTTCAGGGAACCAGGGAAATAGCCCCTGTTTCTGCACATCCAAGTGATCATAAGCACATAAGCTTGTTGCTACTCGGACTTGTTTCCCAGGTTAGCAACTTGTATATAGCGAACCATGTGTTTGGGGGTAAGTCCATCTGCTTTACAGGGCTCATAATCATAGCTACAACCTGTAAGGCACGCTCCCCAAATCTAACGTCAATCAAAAAACACGTGTAATTAAGTGCCATGTTTGCTGGATTCATGTTTTGGAAAAAAACATATCCCATACAACCATGATGAATGTAGCGAGCTTACAACCCCTATAACCGTGGCTTCACATGACCACTTACTGCAATGATCCACGTAGTCTCCCGGTTGCGCCTGCTGCGATGACACCCGACAAAACCACCCAAATCACCGTGTTGGGCGACAACTCCATGACCTTCTTCAACACCTCCCGGTGCTGTTGGGCACCAACGTGGGGCTAGAACCACTTACGTCAACCAACGATTTCTTTGTATTACTAGGGAAAACAGAACAAGTTTCAAACCACCAGTCAGACTTAGTTTTAGCTAGTAATGCCCTATGCTTCTAATGGTGGAAACCAGCTGGTTACCTACTATATTGGTAGCTGGAAGCAAAGGGATGGGTAAGTGATGGTTTAACCATGGTTGATTGGTGGTTAGATGGTTAATCAGGGTCTGTAACCAGGGTAACTACCAAGCGATTCCGGTAGATAGGAGCGAAACAGCGATGGGTGGTGAATGGTGGCAAATCCAAACCAATGAACCTAAAAATGCCGGCTTGATCTCTGCTTGGAACAGCGTTCCAAAACTTGGGTGTCAAATGGTGCCAGTTGTCATATCATCCATGGAGCCCCAAAAGTTTCTGCTTTTGAATGGAGTATAACTCCTATTTGGGATGATTAGACCGTTGGCAATAGACAACCAGAAATGGACAAACAACCAAAGGACATTCCTCAGGCGGCGCTAGCTTAGTCTAATAACAAAGGGCAATACTGTAAACATCACTGACCAGAAGTTCCAATAGTAGGTGTCAATAAAGGTTAACAATGAAAGTTGGTCACGAACCAGAACAAAAACACACAACACGAACCACCCCCAAACCACCAACAAGGAGCCAAACAACGGTGCAAAGGAGCAGGTGGTCTGAGGACAGCCAAAGGCTTTACACCGCTAACATGACGGAACAACTCCTGAAGATCAGAGTGAAGACCAAGATCCACCTGGTTCAAGCCGTAAGCCCTCGCCACTTGTTGACCTTGGGGGTCTGCACTTCCACGTTCCCGTTTCAGCCATGATGAAAGCAGTCTCGCCCCATCACTAAATGGAGCTCCACACACTAGCTGGTATCCCAAAATGTCCGCAGACAGAGGTGATTCCCATGTCAGACCATGAGTTCCCTCTTGCTTGAGTGGGTAATCAAGGAAGTTGAATGATTCATCAATGCATCGCGAAAGTTCAGTTCGATCCTCGGTTTCAAGGTTCGATCCCAAGCCGCGAGCACATCCAGATGAGTGATCGGGATCGTCGGATCACCACGCTGCCGCATAAATCGAAAGATGCCTCGAAGAGTCATCCAGTATGTAGGGAAGCCCTCCACTATCTTCACGATCGAGCAGCCTGATTGGATATACTGTACTTGAACTTTCGTTTCACGGAATAACCAAACAGTGTGCAAGTCTTCGTAGCATTGGCCAGCCAAGTCAATCCAGAGTGGAAGTCTTTACGATTGAACGGCTCATCACTGAATGAAAACTGGTCCAATCCGAAAGAAAGCACATCGTCCACAGCCCAATGCTGCTGCACATGGTGGTCACACTGCGAGACGTTGGCACCGGCCACAGCCTTGGACTTGGAAAAATCTGAGAAAATGCAGTCGCCAAATGTGAGCGGATCAAATAGCTCAAGGAACGTGGGCCTTGCGGCCCTCCACCGCTCCAACACCACATCCGAGAATCTGGCCATCAACGCATTGCCGCGCATGGCAAAATCCATGAAACTGAACTCGATTTATATTAGTACTATAGTTTAGCATGTTCTATGGTTATGCTACCAAGTACAGCTACCACCTTGGTAAAGTTTACCATTGCCTGTAGGTGACGCATTAATAAGTGTAAAGATCATGTTTAGCAATTATTGCTATAGAACATGATAATACCATTATAAAACTGATTGGTGGTTCAAACACGTAATTAGCCACAAACACGTAGCCACAGTTGATGCTGCAACTCGTCTCAGCGATGCAAAAATTAAGCAAAAGTCGAAACAATCAGCCGGTGACCAACCAAACTTGAACAGGTAAATCTGGTGGTTTCTCAAAATGGGGTACCCCCAAATCATCCATCTATAGTCATTTATAATAATGAACCAACCATTTTTAGGGGTCCCATATTTCGAGAAACCACCATCTGGTACCAGGTGGTGCCCCCGAGTTGATGACCTTGGACTAGATTTGGATTGTAACTAGGGTACCTTCGAGTTCCGTTAGATACAGCTCTTGTCAAATGGCAAATTCTAACCAACTTATCACTGGGCACCACCTTATCAAACTGTACAATGCGGACGTTGCCACCAGCGCTGTTGGGACTGTGGTGAAAGCATTTCAGGGTAAGCCCAACACATCTGACTCCTAGGGGCCTGCTTCTTGAGATCAACATGTTTGCAACCACCAACATGTGTTGGCTGTTTCTGTTCGCTGCTAGGGGTCATGGTCAAAGCCCAACCAAATGTTGTGGCTGATTGTTTTTACAATGGCTTTTTTGGTTGGTTGTTTGGTGCAGCCAGATTGGCGCTACTCATGACTCTTCCAAATGGTACATGCTGCCTACTACTGTCACTCACAAAATCATTTGCAGCTATTGCTGTGGGTTGGAAAGTCGCCAATATCACAACAAACATTCTCACAACGACTGTCATTATCACCACCAACAACTGCAGGAAAAATTGAACAACAGCGAGTACAACGTGGGCCCCCTAGTTACCAGTTGGTCCATAAGTCATTCAACATCATTGAACTCTAGGTATATGGGGGTTTCTCAAAATAGGGGATCCCCTCAATCATGCATTAATAGTCATTTTTACTAATAAACCAACCATAGCTTTGGGGCTCCCTATGGCTGGAGAAACCACCATATCTACCATAAATGCTACTTACCCAGCTGTTGACCCCAGTTGTCCAGGTTTTTTCTCACCCTGCCTGGAGGTCTGAGACGTCCCCGAAGTTCGGCCAATCCACAGGATGCAACACATAGATGGAAGCCTCGCCCGTGGCGACCGCTGATTCGTGCCTCGCATTTTGAACCCTGAACCTGGTCCAATGTGAAGCAAAAGGTCAAGCACTTTCTGGGTGAAAAACTACCTAACCTACAGGTCATATAGAGCTACTATTCCAATAATTTTGATTATATTTGAATTACACATAGTGAGGTCAATTATATCATTGAATTGATCAAGTGGGTGCATTGTCCAACTTGCACGTGATTGGTGTTACTGCAAATTTGCTCTTTTATAACCAGCAATTGGTGGTAGCGTCGAGTACGGATCAACAATAAGCAAGTAGATGGAACTAGTAGGTTAACATATGTCAACAAAAGGTAAGTATCAGTTCCATCTAGTTGCTTATAGTTGATCCGTAATTGAGTAATTATCAACAACAAGCAACTAGGACTATGTTGTGGTCGCTAATGGGTCGTCTGAAGTGCACCTCGGCCTCGCCTTCCTCCAACTGAACATTTGGAAGAGATATCAGTTTAAGTAGATGATCCCACCAGAGAATCTAAAAGCTCCATAGCAAGTGGCTAGTCACCATGGTTAGTAACTACCATAAGTGAGTTATACCAAAGCAGTTGATCGCATCACATGATCCAAAAACTTCATAGTCAGTGGCTGGTGATCATGGTTGGCAACCACATGTAACTAGCATAAGTGGCTTACACATGGTTATACCATGTTATACCGTTTACACATGGCTTACGGCCATGGTTACCAAGCACTTCTTAGCTGGGATGATCATCCAGCCGTCACCAAGCTGAACCTTTGCGAGCTCAAGCCATGATCGTCAGGAATCATTCAAATGCAGCAATTGGCAGTGTCTCTTTCACACCCCTTTCATCAACAGAATCTTCTACTGGTTGGTGGTTTTAAGTCCATAATAGTGGTTAATAATTATAGTTAATAATAATTAGTAATGATCCATGATGATTGTATAATGATTAATGGTTAATTACTGGTTGGTGGTTTCAATCCCCATGAAAAATATGCTTGTCAACAAACCGTTTGTCAATAATAGGGAAAATAAAAATGTTCAAAACCACCAGCCAGTCTTGGTTGAGATGTTCATTTACTAATTGTTGGTGATGTGGCGAGTTGGGTCAAGCAGTTCACCATCACTTTTGGGGGTTAGCAACAATAATAGGGAATACAATGCTTCATGATAGTACACCAAAGGTACAGGGTTTTGACCCACAATGATATTGGTCCATACCTTTGTGAGTCAAACCCCGGTACTCCTATTTTTGTTCCCAACAAATCGGACCTGCAAAAGGTACTCCTTGGTCACCTGTAGCCTTGCAACCCTTATCATTCTCAACGGATGAGCCATTATCAGGAATCAACACCCAACCACTCCCTAGCCATTGTGAACTCCCTAGCCTAAGCATTTCCAAACACTTCACAAATCTCACCTTCAAATCACCTTTTGTCTGCTTTTGCCGGCATGACTCCCATCAAATAATCACTCACGACGAATTGAAAGTCAATTGCGAACCGTTCACATATCGTTCTTAAACGCTGAATAACCATTCTTTGTACTGAGTATGAAGCCCTTCATCACTAAACTGTTAACACCGAATAACCATTGACAACCAAATTTACCACTAATTGACCCCCAGTATCAAGCCCTTCCTTGAAAGCCCTGTGTCGCTCGCTGGTCCCAGCCACTGGCAGTAGGAAAATGGCGCATGGAACCGCCATGTAGAAGATGGTATCAACCTGGGCACACCCAGGAGAGCCTGGTGAAGGTCCACCCCATAATCAGATTCAATAGAATTTCAAACGTTTATAAACAGTTGGGAAGCTTATAGGTGCGGGATAATCATATGTATAAACATTGAAAAACCACGCATCTAGAATCTATATGGTAAATAAATTTCACAGGTGGATGTTTAAAAGATGACCGATTATAATCATGTCAACCAATGTAAATCATATCTCTATAATCTTGTTAGCGACTGTGTGGAATAGAATGCAAGTCTGTTGCCAAGTCAGCCCATCTGCCAGTTGCTGGTGTCCTACAGGTTTTGATGATTGATAAAGCCTCATGAGGGTTGATAAAGGCTGATTGCAAATAGTTGACATTGATAGACCCTGGACAACCCAAACGGACCAACTAAGCCCTCATAACCATCATTAATCAATGTCCTTTTGACAACCCAAACGAACAACCTAAGCCCTCATGGCCATCGTTCATGTCGACAGCCCGAAGGAACCAACAGCCACATGGGTACAGCTGTAGGGCTACCCTCACCAGCCATTGAAACCACCTTGCAGCCGGGGAAGTCCAGCGAAGGCCCCTGGTTGTCCCAGCTGAATTAGGGCATGATTTGTACCACTTAGAGAGAGATCCAACCACCCCAAGGAATCTGACTGGATGAATCCGCCACGATTCTCAGAGGTTGTTGGTGATTGTTAGTGGTTCTTATTGATTATTTCAGTGATCGTTGGAGATTGAACCCCTGAAGTTTGAAAAACCAGACTTAGCAACCTGAGTCACACCCTGCGCATTGGCAACAGAAGGGATAGACTTGTGTTCATGGGAGATTTGGGAAACTATAAATAAATCAACAACAGAAATGATTTCTTTCCATTTTAGATCATTGAATGAAAAAATACACTGATATTCATGTTGTTTGTGAAAGACATTGCGCTTAGGCATTCTTGTTCATCTCAAATCTTTAAGGCGCTGCAGGGAACCGCCCCAAAAAAGGGCAGGAACAACGCTCGGGTGGAGACCGTCATTCTACCGGTGATAGCCCCAGAGCTGGAAATAGCCGGAGGGTCTACTAAGCTGGCTTTAGCAATCTCGTTGATCGATATATGCCCCATCATTTTTCCCAATCACCAGCATAATCAAGAATCGTCAGCCATAGTCAAACCATCATGCACCATGCGGAAACCCACATTAACCAACATGGCATGACCCACATCTTGGCATGGTACCCAATCCCGGAAAGCGTCTCGATGACGATGTGCCCGTTTCATCTCCAAGGGGCTGGGTTCAGCGCTGGCTTCAGGACGCTACCGAAGACGCTGGCCAGGATCAAGTTCACCGCGCAGGCCACGTCTGACCTGAACAAAGTTGCCAGCAGGAGGACCACCACCGCCACCACCACCGCCACCACCACCACCACCACCACCACCAACAACAACAACAACTTCAACAAGAACCATCATCATCGTCACCATCACCATCACCATCACCATCACCATCGTCATCGTCATCGTCATCGTCATCGTCGTCATCATCATCATCATCATCATCATCATCACCATCACCATCACCATCACCATCACCATCGTCATCGTCATCGTCATCGTCATCGTCGTCATCATCATCATCATCATCATCATCATCACCATCACCATCACCATCACCATCACCATCGTCATCGTCATCGTCATCGTCATCGTCGTCATCATCATCATCATCATCATCATCATCATCATCATCATCACAACAAGAGCAAAACAATCAAGTATAGCATCAACATGATAACATGCTTGATGACACCCGGCAAATATCAATGGATCCATCAGAACCTGACGGCCGCTGCCAGAAATTCACATTAATGCTGCTTAAAGGAAACACTTTTACGGGAGATTCAGTTGTTGACGAAGCACCGATATCTGGCAGGAAATCACCAGACATTTAGCAATCTTGAGGGTGGTCTACTGCCAATCATCAACACACCACTCTTCGGATCAACATCAGCTCGCCCACTAAATCAACAATTGTCAACCACCAATCCACCAGAACATCCACAAGTTGTAGACTGGTTGGTGGCTTCAACCCCTATGAAAAATACTAGTCCGCCAAACAAGTGGTTGTAAATACCAGGGAAACATGATTAAAACTACCAACCAATAAATCATCTACCTGCGGAGATGGTCACTTTCCAGCCAGCTATGCTTGATTGCCAATCGGCCTATCGTCCAAAGGAGGTAGCCTGCCTAAGCGCTTGATGCGGTTTCCTTTGGATATCGACCAGTTCTGCGAATATTTCTCTGAGGGTAGGGGGATGCCCATGTTGGCTTGCTCACTTGCCTGCCAAGAGTTTGGGTTTTTGGTCTAACCTCCTGGTAGCTCCTTAGCTCCCCGTTTAAAAGGCCCTTGAAAGGGCTAGCACTGGGTGCCCCTGGGCCTCGCTCCCGCCCAGCCAACGAAAAAGGGGCTTCGCCAGGTTTCCTGCTGCTTAGTGGATCATCCCACTCAGTGAGTGGTTACTCACCATGGATATTAAGTCCTCCAACTGGGGTTATACCATTTATTAATCGGTGAACTAGCCAAAGTCATATGCATTCACCACTTCCCAGCCGTGGGGACACCCAACTGCACGCCAGTCGGTGATTGTTTCAACCATAGAAATCCAGTGTTTCAACTTTCAACATCTTTCAACCACCGTTTTCTGTTCAATGCTTCATCCCAATTGGTTGTTATTTCAACCATCGAAATTCGTTGTTTCAACCACCGTTTTCTGACCAAAGCTTCATCCATGGACCCCCGGACCGGCGCTTGCCCAGTGGCAAAGAGCAAACGAAGACGCCCAGACCCAAGTGCTTGGACTCCCCAGAGTGCCTCGGCCAAGGCCGGCTAGAACCGGAGGTTTTCACGCATCTCTTCGCGACATGGAACTGGTGGAAACCTTGGATGGTTTCGGGGTGAACATATCTTACTTGGAGGTGCCATGTCCACGGCTGGTAACTGGCAACCATGGTTAGTTCGGGGTTAGCTCAGCTACCGGCCACAGGGTGCAACTAAGACCGAGCTTTACAACCCTGACCATGGTGTTGGGGATTCGATTTTTACCAACCCTCTTGGTAGCTTCACAGTTTTGTTGGGAAAGGGGAAATCTGCATTGATCTTTTAGCAGCAACAAACCATGCGAAAGAAAACGTAGTAGCAACAACAACCATCAGCAATTACAGAAACTAGCATCTTAAGCAAGGAAGCCAAGGTTTGTCACATCATCCCGACCTATTAACTAGCTAAAGCCATATTTACATTAATATCATGACCCATCATCATCCATCATGATCCCCAACTGTTTGTTGCAATCTTGATGGCTCATGCGAGGTGGTTAACAAATGGACAACTATATCATTGCTTGTTTTAATTGTCATCAAATGCTTTCATGGACAACTATATCATTGCCTTTTATATCATTAACAGTTCACAAATGGACAACTCGTACTTACTATATCATTGCTAATAAATATCATATCCTCTTCGCCATGTTGCGAGCAGGGTTACAGCTCAATGGTGACTCAAGCTTCTCGCAATCTTCGACTGCTGATCATCCAGCTGCCGCTGTCTCTGAAAAGCTGATCCAGCCGCCTGCGATAGCCAGCAACCAGCTGGCCTCTACGAAGATTGCTTGATCTAATGAACCATTCATCAACCATTCATCTACAGATTGGCAAATCACTTTAATTGATATGATTCACCATTCATCACCAATTCATAGTAGATAACAGTAGTCACCTCCTAAGCTTCCTTACCCTTCCTTCATGGCCGGCTACCCACCACCTCGCTCCCAAGCTGGTCACCCGCGGTCCCAGTTGCGATCCGTGGCTCTTTGCCAAGGTGGCCAGGGCTGCGAAGAACACGCCTTCCCCCGCGGCAGAAGCGGAACTGTACCGCGCAACGGAGTCGTAGCGACCCCGCACCAAATCATGGTGAACGAAGCAAATGGTGGCCACAAGGTGGGCCCGCCTCCTGGTTATAAGTTGATTAATAAGTCACTTAACTACATAGTTATATACACCATAACTGGTAGTTACCATAGTTATAAGCCAACTTAGCTAACGTTTCGGGGGCCCACCTTGTAGGAATGGCATATGGCTACGGGTCAATATTAACCATCACTAATAGCTTATAATGACCAACCAAATCATAGGGAAAACAGCCTGGTTAATGATAGGGGAACCAGGGGGACTAAGGGTTTTGACAGTTCACCCTTAGGTTCCCTGGTTCCCATCATTAACCATGCTGCTTTCCCTTCTTTTTGTTGCTTAATATATATTGATGGTTAATATTGACCCATACCGCATGCTCATACAATCGCTCATCTACGGTGAAATATGGCTGATGAATGGATAGTAATGGCTAATGAATGATTCGTACTGGAGAATCTATGGTGAAAAATGTTTGGGTACTATGGCACTGGCTTTAGCCAACAGCAACCCAAACTATCGGTCGGTGAACAGGTCTTTGTTCCGTTGATTTTGGGGATGGGAACAATGCATTGACCACCAACCATCTAACCACCAGGGACGGAGGTGCCCGACTGTGAGCCAGGTTGGTTTGGATCTACAAGTAGATGGCTTTTTCTAAAAAAAAAAGAAGATACATCCAAAATGATGGGTTTATTACTATTATCGACTACTATGGGATGGCTAGGGCTAGGGGGTACCCCTATTTCAAGAAACACCCAGATGGTGATGCATGGTTAAACTAAGCATCACTGATCGTCATGAATCTGTCCTGCCGGGACTTGAGCCGCCATGCCTGGTAGAATAGGGTTGTTTGACCCTCCATTTATGTCAGTGGACAAAACTATAGGGCTCATATGGCTATGGGTCCAGCAGTTCACCAACAAAAATAGCTGGTTAATGGTAAATAATAGGGTACAAAAGCAACAGTAGTAGGGGATATACCAGCTATGTATGGCTATGGGTCAAGCAGTAAACCAACCAATAATAAGGGGTTCTAACCAACCAATCATAGGGAAAACGATGGTCAATGATGGGGGAACCAGTACAGGGGTTTTGACCCATAGCCGTATTACTTAAGCATTGCTAGTTGTGACGATATGGACTGGTTGAGTATAGTTAACCATGGCCAACTATCGATGACGATTTTGACCTAGAACTAATGCATTGGTTGGTGCATGAAAGATGATGAGCAGTCAATAACCATTCATTAAGCATCATGAGTCATTCACTACATTGATTAGGCATCCCTGCCATGAGCCATTCATTGACCATTTATGAACCAATTATCAAGAAACTATATCAATAAAGAATAATAACAATTTCCTGAATATTCTTGGTCATGAATAATCAGAGTCATTGTTGACCATCATTAAGCCTTAATCACCAAAAATAAACCTGCCTACTCACCATTACTAGTTGATTACTGAACTAGCCATTAATTGCCAATAATGAGCCACAATCAACGACCATTAACCATTGATTGCCCATCTAAAGAACAATCATTAACCACTACGAACGAGTATTCAAATATTTATTAGAACATCAACAACCACAATCAATGGTAGAACACTGGTGCTCAATGAACCATTCATACCACCATTTGGTTCGGCCACTTGTAGCTCCAAATCACTCTCCCTTTAATGGGCCGTAACAAGATACTCTTGGCTCCTGGCCCCTCCCAACCACTAGCCATCACTAACATCATCAACTAGTAGTTGTTTACCCATTGTTGTTGGCCATTTTTCCCTACTATTAACCACCATAATCCCTTATAATCCTCTATAATCCATCTAAATCACCAGCCACTTGGTGCTACCCTTGGCTCGTGGGGCCCGCCTGCTACCATCAGGGTCACCTCGGCGATTCTCACCGTTCCAGCCAAGCTAGGTAGACATGGACCTGACGGAAGCGCAAGTAGTGCCGAAGATGGTCAAAAATGGAGATTCAATGATGGTAGGTTGATGTTTTATGGTGAACTACGATGACTAAACTATGGTAGATTGTTGCTACATGATGATGAATGATGGTTAAATGATGGTAAATTCATGATTAATGATGATGCATAGGGCTTAAATGATTCACTTTCGATGCATCTTAACAACTTTTGGTTTGGGTTTGGTCTCCTCCAGTGACGACGACTACGAATTACTACCCCCCCATTTCCAATAGAAATCACCATGACATTGCAAGAGCCCAGCATACGGTGAGACTGGTTGAACAAAAAAGTTGATCTTCGCGATGCTGCTAGTTCCAAGAAAGCTTGATGAATACGAACAGTAAGCCATGAATATTCTTCAAGGTGGCCCCCCCAGTAGTTATAAGTTGGGTTATAACCCCTATAAGTGGTAGTTAATCCAAGTTAAGCTAGTTATAAACTAACTTATAAGTAGTTGGGGGCCCACCTTGTTAGAATATTACTAGTAGAGGTGAAAACTAATACGACAAGTGTTAATAGTGGTTAATCATCGTTCATGACTATTGATGATCTATAGCACTAATCGCATGAATCATGTTGACCACAAAAGCTTTGATACATAATATCAGTAGTGACAATAGTGGTCACCAGAAGAAACTGGTGAAGGATGGTGAAGGTAGTGATGTAACTTGACAGTAATGATCTTAAATTGTGTCAATAAGGTTACAGTAAATAGTCCCAGGAAAGCTGATGAGAAGCATGGGGAAGGTTTGTTACACTTGAAGGGACTGTTTTCCTCGCGATGCTAGCGAGTACGATCCAGCTGGGCAAACGTCTGATCTTTTGCAAACGTAAAGACCGCTATTGCTCCACCATCGTAAAAACTAACAGCTGGACCCAAGGTTTTAAAAGATCAACTGCCGATGGCAGTAGGTGTTGGTTTCTGAGGGTGGTTATACCATCCAAAGGCAATAGAACTTACTGCCACCTCCAAAGGGGTCGAATTTTTCTCAGGATCCCTGTTCCAGAAAGGTAGGCATCTCTATCCATGACCAGTCACTCGACATTCTGACCCTACTTGTGCCCCGTGCCTAGCATCTGCTGGAAGATGAGGGTGACCAAAGGCAAGCACGACCTCAAAAGGTTGGGGTCGTGAATGGCAACAATTGGTGGTTCATGCGGGTCAAACATCGTAAGCTGGTTGTTAAACATGGTAAGCTGGTTGATCATGGGATGACATGGTTCAACATGTTAAACATGGTTTCTGATGGTAGTTCACCATGGTCATCTGGTTGTTGATCAGCTTGTTCATGAATATTACTAATGAGAACCAGCAATACTCAACGAATAGTAGATCCAAACCAGGAGGTCCAGCAGTTCGAAAACCACGAGCAGTTTCCCATAGCCGAGGATTCACTTTCGACATACATCCTGATGGCAGGTCAACCAACATCAGTTTATCTATCAATGGCTGGTGACTATCCAAGGCAATTAAGGGGACTTCATAGATGGATCTCCCACGTCGTCCCTCATCCTTGACAAGTAAATTACAATGAGTCATTGAGTCATTGACTGTAGTATGATTATTAACAAAATCTTACTGCTATCATATCCATGTATGATGAAACTAGTGTTGTTACTGACTACTATTATGGTATTGCGTTCATTAAATAGGATGCTTACTAGCCAATCTATAGGTATGATGGTATAACCAAATTATCGATCACTAATCAGCTTTGGTAAATGCAGTACTATGAAATATTATATCCATGTATGGTATATTTACGGGCAAACACCCCAGTTTGCCCGCGCGTCTGTCATCAGCCTCTTGGAACGTCAAAAACCACTGGTTTTCACAGGACAAAATGCACATGTGTAGCATGAAGCGTATCTTGACGGCGCGCAGGTCCTTGACCTGTGTTTTGCTTGCATTCTGGAGACATGCAACCCTAAAACCCTAAAACCATAACCCCTAAAACCCTAAACTGTAAACCCTAAAAAGCTAAACCGTAAAGCCCAAAACCAAAAAACCTTTGAGAAAAACGAGAAAACCGTGAAACCATAAGCCCTAAAACCCTAAAACCATAAACCCTAAAACCCTAAAACTATAAACCATAAACTATTACGCGCAAACCCCACGTTCGCCCTGTGGGCGAACTGGGGTGTTTGCGCGTATATTATTTACCAACATTTATCTAGATGAAATGACCCTTGAATGCACTAAAGAATACATAGAACATCTCGGATAATGTGGCTGTGGGTCAAAACCCTGTACCCCTGGTTCCCCCATCATTAACCATTGTTTTCCCTATTGCTGTTGGTTATTATCCCCCATTTTTGGTTGGTTAACGTTGACCCATAGCCATGTGACAACCATTCTTAGTTGGTGACCAGCCGTCGAGAGGGGTGCACCAGGCTGGGTCACCTAGACCTAGAATCCACCCTCAAACGCAGGGCCAGGACACCGGATGATCATGTTCAAGGACACCGCCAGCAATGAAAGGCTGAAGTTGTTCAAGCCTCGGTTTGTGAAATTTCCTGAGGATGGTCAATTGGTGACAAACGAAGCTCGTGCAAATCATGGATGATACTTTGGTGAGTCGAGAGTGGGGATCTCAGTCAATCATCACTAACGCGGGAAAAAGGGCTGTAGTTGTGAACGTTGAACGTTCCAATGAAGGCTGAACATTTGTTTGTCATGACTGATTTTTCAGCCAGACAAGCAGGTCGCAAACAAACCCCCCTCACCATCTTCTCCAAACTATACTTACCATGAAATACACAATTCTACAAACTGTATATATAAGCATGCCCAAAGATGGTTGAAACATATCAAACAGTAGTTTGAGCAGCAATGTAAAGGTTCTATCATCCGATCTGCAAACCAAGAAGATCCATGTGTGGACCAACTCAGTGCTTGCTTCGGGGTTCGAGTCAAGGTTTATCTGGCTGCATGCCAGGTAGCACAACGCCCAACATTAGTATTATATTTTTTCAAAACCAACATATCATCAGGCAACTTCTGAACCAATAATCTTTACGGACCAAGAATTGTCAATCATTGTTGGCAATTTATCCTTCAGTAAACTGCATCCAAACTAACAAGTATTAGGAGAGGCGCAAGTGCTACGAAGGAACCGCCAGTCTTGGGGATGTGGGTGGCCTCTACTCATAGACCAGGAGGAGCAGTTTTTGCTTCGAAGTACTGAGACAGTGAGTCCACCCTGAGTTGTTCAGTGGAATGACCCAATTGTAACCGGTTCAGTTACAGCCAAGCTGGGTACTTTAAACGGACATAGATGTGGAAAAACACAACCACTGTTTGAAGTTTTTCCCATCAGCCGTGAAGGCTTTCTACATCTATGTTGGTTCTTTGCCCAGGGATACCAAGGGTATATTGCCCCCGACTCACTAGGATGCACCGTCAAGTTTTGAAGAATCATCCCCAAACATGAACCTCTACGAATCGAAGATCCAAGGGGGTGGAATGTTCATATGGATCTCATTCCACCTTCCACTGTCGGCAATCAGTGCTTGTTGAACCTCCGCGTTCAGAAACCAATGGTTTAGCTCATCACGGGTGGTCATGCTGGACAACTCAAGGAGCCATGATGCGGCTAGGCATGGCACCGATATTCATTGAGAAGGCGAAGGAGAACAAAATCACACAGGCCACCTGCGGCATGGAGCGTTGGTGAATGATGGTTGGTGCTACTACAAGGTGGGCCCCTTGAACGTCAGCTCAGTTGGCTTGGAACAAGGGGAACTACCAGTTTTTGTAGAATATCACTATACTTCAATGGCTAGTTAAATGGCTTATTAATCAACTTATAACCAGGGGGGCCACCTGGTACATGCTGATAAATCATGTTCAACAATCATCAATCACGGAGAACCTTGGTCAAACATTATATGGATGTAAAAACATAGCAAACCACAAGCTAGTTGTATCTGCCAGAATTGGTACTTACGCTGGCTACAAGCCCTCATTAACCATCGATTCACATAAACCATCACAAACTCATTGTAGAAGTGGAAGTTGCCGACTTTTTACAAAGCAGCGTTTTCTGGTGGCAGTTGGAGGCACGTTAAGTCTAGTGAAGGTCACCATGTGCATTCATATCAAGCTACTGGGATATGGCTCGCACTCGTAGGTGAAAAAGGTGGATGAACCAAGCCCGGCCCCAGAAATGAGGGTCCAATTCGGGATTGATTACCGGGAAGCCTTGCCACAAAAGAGTGCTTTTTTGCGTCGCAACCTTAACCAACAAGAACCTTGAGGAGGTCGATTGATCACATGAAACACCAAAGTCCCTGCCCCCAGCGAAGCACCAGCGGTCGTTGCGAGCTTCCAGGGTTGATTGGTCAAGGCAGTTCCCGAAAAACATGCAACAGAATCAGACGGCACAACCGCCCCAAAAAGAACATCTATGCTGTTTGATTGTGGAACCCCAATGATGGCACATGAACAAATTCCAAGGACGCGTAACGTGGAGAGATCTCAAGGATTTGCAAATGGCTGACCAACTGGCTCCGAAGCTACTGGTAGTAAGTTGCCAAGTATCGAAATGGCCATGTTTTTTTCCACAGAGTCAACACAGTTTGGGGAAAAATGGTTCATGTATCATGAACATCATTGACCACTTAAATATATCACCCAGTAGGCAATTTCTTTGAAGAGGTTCTTTTCTTGCAAACCCGTCGACGCTGGATAGAGATTGTTGGCTGCCAGCTAACATTCTCGATATGTGGACGAGTCACCCTAAATAGTGGCAACAAAATTGGAACTTATGTGTGCTTCCTACGACAATCTTGGCTTTCAATTGCTGTTGCGGTAACAACTGTTTTCAACATCTTGTTGATCCCAAAATACACCCTGAGTGAATGACGTCGATGTTTGGTCCATATGAAACATATAAATGCTATTGACAAATTGTCGCTCACATATCAAGACTATGGTCTGTGACTTTTTGATGTGGTGGTTTCTCAAAATACCCCCAAAACATCCAATCAAAACCACTCATAGCAATAAACCAGCAGTTTTTGGGGTTCCCTACTCTAAGAAACCACCATGTTTGTTCTTCACAATTGCGCGTGCTTGCAACGAGTGAGATGCAGCAGCGAAGCAATTGCTCGACCAACCCAACCAGCAACGGAGCAAATGCGCCTCGGACCACGTGTTCAATCGTCGAGGCGTATACCGGTATGGCGTGACGTAGAGAACAGCCACCACTACCAAGAGCCTTGGCTGACACTTGGTGGCTGGTTGGAAGGCTCTATGGTCGGGGATGATGGGGGCGTGATGTTGAAGGGCAATTGACGATGCTTCATAGTGTACGAAAATGTGCATGCCTGTATACAAGAATTGAGCTGTTGATTGATGTTTTGAGTCATGGTTTAGAATGCTTGATTAATAGTGTTCAAAAGCCATAGTGGTTGAAACGTGTTCGCAGTGGCTGATAATGCCTAGTGATGGCTGATTCAACCAACGTTACACCGTAATCTCAGCCCCTTTGTTTCAGAGCAGTCCATCCTATTCGCTGCCGATTCCAAAGACTCCCTATTCTCACTATTTGGTGGTTTCTCAAAATAGGGGACCCATTTAGCTGATCATAAATCAGCAAGTTGATTGGTGCCACGGCTCCACACTGAAACCCATGGGAAGGTTGTGCATGGGAAGGGTAGGCGACTGCATTGGTATGTCGATTGCTTCCATTGATATGCCAAGCTACCGATTCGTATGTAGGTGCCATTGGAAAGAAAACTGTTCAAGCTTTCCTTATTATAGGCACAATTGTATTCATACTTCACACAAATTGATGTTGTAATCTGATACATGTTCAAATAGGATCACTTCATACTCATTTATGCTAATAATGTACACACATCTGTATTGATAGCAGATATATAGTCCATGATCAAGGAAGAGAAAGGCTGTAGATCAGCCTGTGCACTTAGCTCTCGAAGTTTCAGTTCTGGAATCCTCAAGCTATTGTGATGTTCCCCAAATCGTGCTTTGGAACAGAAGCCGTTCACCACCACACCATGTCCGTCCCTGGCTACCACCCACACGACAAAAAGCAGTTCCCAGTGATGCTTCGTCATCCACCATCAAAAAACACATATTTAGATCTATAGCAATCAGTCAACAAAAAAAATGTGTGATCACCCATCATCAATGAATAATGGTCAACTATCAGCATTCACCAACCACCACCAACCAACCATCATCAACCATTGACAACCATCATCAACCATCAGCCACCAGGCTACCATCACCAACCATCATCCCCCAGCCCTCCCTGCTGCCACCAAGGAACACTACGAAGGCGACCACCTGCTGAATCGCTGTCACTAAGAAACCTGCAGGGATGCCATCGATGTTCAACTCCTGAAGCCCGTGGTGGTGCTGCTGGTGCCGGTGGGGCTGGTGGTCAACCAACCACTTTTGAAATAAACCACCACCACCAGCCAGTTTCTAAAGGGTTGGTGGTTGGTTGTTTTTCCTCCGGTAATCTAAGAGTTTCACTTCAAAGCGTCAGGAAAAAAATGTAAATCAAAGCCCCAGCCAGTTTCTAAAGGGTTTAACTAAGAAACAGTAGGAAAAGGAGGAAGGGGTGGTGGTGGTGGTGGTGGTGGTGGTGGTGGTGGTGGTGTGGTGGTGGTGGTGGTGGTGGTGGTGTTTGGTTGTTTTCCCTCTGGTAATCTAACAGTTTGCTGGCTGGAAAACCTACCATTTATTGATAGGTTTCCAGGGTTTCTCTAATATGGTGATTTTCCAGTGCGAACTGTTAGATTGCCAGAGTGTAGTCGTTGATTGGTGTTGGTTTGTTTTTGTTGTTGTTGTTGTTGTTGTTGTTGTTGTTGTTGTGGTAATTGTCGTCGATGAACAATTATTCAAATCTGAAGCTAGAAAAGCCAAACACCATAAAAGTCCATGAAATGAGTACAAAATGGTTGCTGCATACCACTTCTGTACGGTGTGGGCAATGCGACCGTTCACCTATTGCTCGCACCGACTTCAAGACCCATCTGAACATCTATCTATCATGTATCCATGCATCTATGATGAACTGCGTTTTTTATTAGTGTAAGAAGGCCATCATTGCTAGCCGCCAATGCTTTTATGTACAGAGCGGACCCCCGAGGGCATACCTGCATAAACAACAATCATAACAATCAGCTTTGTGGTTGATATCCTGATATTAAATCGTTGTATGATCGATACTTTGGTAGTTGTTCAATGGATCTGATAGTTTGTATACAAAAGAAACTGCTGGAATACAAATTGATGAACCAACAAAGAAAGTCAGTCCTTGGCTGTTGTTGGTTATCATCCCGTATTATCAAACCTTTCTTAGTCACCACTAGTCATCATAGTCATCATTGGTTCACCTCCGCTGCAACCATGGAAGAAGTTCTTGCCTGGAGCTAACCATCGACCACAAGTACTCTGTTTCTCAAGCACTTCAAAGCATTGTCCGCCAGCATCAATCAATATCAAACACTGGTAGGCACTATAGAAACACCACTACCAACCATGATCAATCCATTCCAAAACCATGTCCAACAAATGTCTTATCTATCATTGTCATCTTTATGATCACGACTACTATGCTGCCTCAAACATAACCAGCACCAAATCCCTTACTATCTACCCCGATAATGACTCACTATTCACCAAAGCTACGTCACAAGGTCACAGACTCCTGTGAAATAGTGGTGTTCGACAGAACCTCGGCACCGGTCGCGGCGGAGGGCTACCGATACCACCTTTCGGTTGATGGGGGGTTGACGGTAAGCAAGGGTCAATAACGACAGTAAAGCAAATTAAAGCCATGATCAGTAAGGATTGGTACTGTTAAGAAGCTGAATGAAAGCTATAGAAGCTATGGTCATGAAAGACGGTAAACATGGTCAAAGCACTTCATAGCTTTGGTTGCCAATGGTGAATAATAATGGCTAGTCAGGATTAAATGGTTAATATTGACGGAGCATCATGATGCAAAGTGATAGTTGACCATGATGGTTGACAATCATGATCAACAGTGCTGGTTCATGATAGTTGATGATGATGATGATGATAATGATAGATGATAATAATGGTCAAAAACGATTACTAGTGGTGAATGGTGATAGTAAAACTGTGGTTCACAAATAGTCGTCACTGGAGCCGCACTGGATGAAAATGCCAATCCTCCTGGATTCTCTGCAAAGGCTGAACCCGTGGTGTCTCCAGTGAAGCCACCAACTACTCGTGGTCCCGCCCATGCTGCGCCAACTGTTCCAGAGGGTCGCGCCGTTGACGTAAGTCCAGATTGTGGTGGTTCCAGACTCCTCACCGACCAGGTGTGACGCCAGCCTCGAATCCAAGCTCCGCCTCCTTTGACGTTGTAGCCAATCGGAGGTTGATGTCCTCCTTCTGTCCCTTTCTCCTTGCCTTTCCCTTTGCGGCCGCCACCTCCATTACTATGCATGGTAATGGTGAAGATGATTATTTTGATTTTGACGATTATCATGTTCACAGAGTCATGACGGCGTAGATGATAATCATAGTGTTTGTAATTGGTCACAATCACGGGAACGACAAGTGTATTCAAACAATGATGATGTCTTGGCTAGCTACTGATTTGCAATGAAACATGGACAATGAATACATGTTCATAGTTAAGTACGTGTGGTTAATCATGGTCAACAGTGGCTAATACTGGTCAACAAACCAAGTATTACCGCTGATCATGTCAATATTGGTGGCTCATCATGGGTACTGAAAGCAGGCAATAACTAATAACAATTGATCATAGTCAATGTGAATGAGGGTTCGAAACCCATGGTCAAAAGTAGTCAATGAAGGTTGAGAATGGTTTGTTGCCAACTATTATAGTTGATGGTTGTTCATAATGGTGATTCGTTCATGATAGTTCACCATGGTCCATCGACATAACGGCCGGTTCACCTGCAAGTTATATCAAGTTGTTGGATAGACCTACTACATGCGAATGGCTACTATAAACCAACATTTGTAGCAATTGTTGGTGCACCTTGGCGCTTCAGCCTATTGCATACTGAGTTCATATTTGCCAGGTCCATTGATAGGTGGTCAATAGTTGCATGTACTAGTTGATCAAGACTGTTGTTGTGCCAGCTCATGGCTTACCATCCAGAAACAATGACCTCATGTAGGTTGACAAGATCATCATGTCGAAATATTATTGTTGATTGTTCGGTCTGAGCCGCTGTCCTGACCAATCCTTGAATATGCTTCAGCATCATGAAAGATTCATTACCTAGCATTCATATTTGAGTACCAGCACGAATCGTCGCAAATACTAACGCAACCATTGTTGGGGTCCCCTCTTCTAAGAATTCCCCATTTGTTAACCACCATCATACTGATCACCATGTGCCATAAACCGGCCTTACATAGTCCAGTTCTGCACAGTTATTGATGGGACCCCTCCTGACAATCCTCCATCAACTCCTTACACAACCTATCCCCAGCCCGAATGTTGATGCTACATGAAGCCTTGGTTTCAAGCCCGAGATTAAGCACCAAGCACTAGACTGCCACAAAGCCAATCAATAGAAGAAATCACCAGTGAGTAGAATATTGACTGCCAGAGGGTCCGCAATGTAGTTAACTTTGCTTGACTGGCTCGTGATCACAGGAATGTTGACGAGAGTTGACCAACGAGGCTGAACGATTCAATTATGAATGGCGATTGGCTCATTATATACAGTTTGCGAATAACTGGCTGGTGAAGAACTACTGGTGGCAATGGAGCGTAGCAATCATCAGAAGCATCTGGGGTTAGACTCAAGACATCAACAGCAGGAGCTTGTTCAACCAACCAACCCCAACCAACCTCAACCAACCTCAAACAACCTCAACCAACCTCAACCAACCTTGACCAACCTCGACCAAGCAACCAAGCAACCAAGCCACTTGATCACCTGCCCTATAAATCCACCAGCCAACCCTACCACTTTGTCATTGCAGAAGAATCCCAATGAAAGCTAAGCTTTCAATTGATCTCTTCCTAGGATGTACCATGCGGTCATCACGCAAGCCTCTTTCCATTTGCACTCCCTGTGCCCAGGTGGTCATACCGGCGGAATGGATCTGTACATCTCTGTGAAAAGCCATGGCGATGACCACCATATCCCACCGACTAGTGCATGCTGTCATCACGGCTTTGTGATCTCTGTGCTGCAGTGGATTTATGTACTTCAATCACAATCGCGCCCTTGTCATCAAGCGCGAGCTCCATGCAGTCACTGTACACTTTACAATCACACCTAAACTGCACGCTCCCGAACGCTTGATTCACATGCCTCCGCGGGACGTCTCACACCTCCTTCACTTCACGCTGAAAAGGGCATTGCCTCCAGCTTCAACGATGACTGCATCCGCATAGCACCAATAGTACCCAGCACTGCCCTCGTCCTCCCGCTCCAGCACGAGGCCTTCCTGACTCTTCGCATAATGGATCGACACCTTCGTATACCTTCGTCCTTTCTGCATACACCTCCTGCGCATGATGCGCAAAAAACATGATGCGCACACTGAACCTATCAGCGCCCCCCAAGAGGCAGCTCCTCATTGCTTGATCCTTTTTGCTCCATCGCACGTCCTTCAGGTCATAGAGCCAACCTTCCAAGGCTACCGACTGTTCCGGTTTGCCCAAATGCTCGAAGTGCTTGATCACCATGGAGTCTGCTGGCTGCACTTTGATGCCATGAGTTGTGACCCCACTTGATTAATCAGCCATGGGTCAACCAATTAGGCGGCTGAAGGGTGCTGCCAAGATACCACCTTCATATACAAACTGAAGCCGGCCTGGCGCAGCAGCTCAATGATGAGCATAGCTACCTTCTGAAGTCCCAGTTGCTCACTTTTTGTGATGTAAGTCGGTACAAGGTGGGCCCCCCTGGTTATAAGTCCATGTAAATATAGTTATATCTACCATAACTGGTAGTCACCCTAGTCATCAGCAATGCATTCGTTATCTTAGCGACCAGGGGCACATATCGCCACCCATGTTTTTAGTGATACCATCAAAAAAACAGGTTATAATCATGGTTACTAACCACGTACTATAAATGGAATGATCATCAACCATCATTAGCCATGGTTACTAACCCTATTAATTAACCCCTATTAACTATGGTTCTCAACCAATAACATGAAAGGTTGGTTAGGATAGTGGCCATTGATGGTTTGCACTATCTATCTCTGATACACCAATCAGCCTCCACCTCCTGATATTTGTCTCTCGTAAACGGAATGACCTGATCAAACGCTTGGTGTCATACCATAGCCCAGTAATTGGTTTCTTTTTAATGGCACTACGATTAGTCAGAACATGACCCACGACTGTCATTATCAAATGTGTTTGAACACCTTGAGCACGGTTCGCGGGTTGAAGTGTTCTCCCATGTCATGGACAATCTAATCCTGATGTGTCCGTCTTATGAATAAACCACCCCTAATTCTAAAAACTAAATAGCTGTTCTGATTCACCACTATAAATCTAGAGGGGTTACGCAGATTTCCCACTGCCCTCAATGATATTCCAGACACTTGCTCGCCTCATCTACAAGGTGGGCCCCCCAGTAGTTATAAGTTGGGTTATAACCCCTATAAGTGGTAGTTAACCCAAGTTAAGTTAGTTATAAACTAACTTACAAGTAGTTGGGGGCCCACCTTGTAGACATAGAACCAAGCACTCATGGTTTGTGACACTACTTCATCGACGGCCTGGGAATGTTCGTCCTTCCGCGAAGCGATATCCAATCAGAATCTAATTTGCCAAAGTTCTCCACTACCTAGATGCTCCATGTATGGGAAACATGACTACATTTGGGCAATCTCATAGGTAAATGTAGTTAAATATACAATACATGGAGCATATGGGTTATGTAAATAATCATCAGGTAACATCATGTAACCCTCATTTAGTCATCATGTCACCATCATTTAACCAACATCACCAATGTATAACCATCATTTGACCATCATTTAGTCATCATCTAAGCATCATTTGGCTGTGGGTCAAAACCCCGTACCCCTGGTTCCCCTATCATTCACCATTGGTTTCCTAATAAAATGGTTGGTCATTATCCCCTATTCTGGTTGGTTAATATTGACCCATAGCCATTTGATCATTGCTTGAAACACCGCTGTTTTCATTCCAGCTGCGACCTGCGCACCGAAGTAGACGGCCAGAACCGCGGCAATGGTTTGTTGCGCGAGGAAGAGCAAAAGGCCTGGCAGCAGCGAAGAGGTTGGGCGTTTCTCAAGCCACAGGGCTGCCACAGGGCTGCCACAGGGGGACCCAAAAATCGTTGGTTTGTTACTCTAAATGGTTGAAATTGGATGATTTGGGGGTTCCCTTTTTAAAAACCATCATATGCAAAGATGAAACAGACCTACGAGGCACGGTGGTGGTGGACCCCAATCGCTCGGTAGGTTAGCCTATGATAGCCTATGAACATTGTCCTCTGGTACACTGCCATGGCAATAGAGAATCCACTGTTTATGGCTGGTTTACAACGGTTTTCTACCAAAAGCAATCGGGCAACATATTTCCCCACCTGTCAGGTGAGGGTTGTTAGATTTTATCAGAGCTGACTCGTCCTCCTCCTCCTCCTTCTCCTCCGCCGGACCTCAACCACGACCATGCACGACTACTGGTCGCTGCCGGACCTCAACCACGACCATGCACGACTAGTGGTCGCTGCCGGACCTCAACCACGACCATCCGCGCTCAGTGGTCGCTGCCGGACCTCAACCGCGAGGAAAGAATGTCAGAAAGAATGTCAGAAGAAATGTCAGGAAGAATGTCCGAAAGAATGTCAGAAGAAATGTCAAAAAGAATGCCAGAAAGGATGTCACAGAAGACATGTCAGAAAGAATGTCAGAAGATATGTCAGAGAGAATGTCAAAAGATATGCCAGAAAGAATGTCAGAGAGAATGTCAGAAGATATGTCAGAGAGAATGTCAGAAAAGATGTCAGAAGATATGTCAGAAAGAATGTCAGAAGATATGTCAGAAAGAATGTCAGAAGAGATGTCAGAAAGAATGTCAAAACATATGCCAAAAAGAATGTCAGTGAGAATGTCAAAAGAAATGTCAGGATAGAATGCCAGAAAGGATGCCAGAAGAGATGTCAGAAAGAATGTCAGAAGAGATGTCAGAGAGAATGTCAGTAGAGATGTCAGAAAGAATGTCAGAAGAGATGTCAGAAAGCATGTCAGAAGAGATGTCAGAAAGCATGTCAGAAGAGATGTCAGAAAGCATGTCAGAAGAGATGTCAGAAAGCATGTCAGAAGAGATGTCAGAAAGCATGTCAGAAGAGATGTCAGAAAGCATGTCAGAAGAGATGTCAGAAAGCATGTCAGAAGAGATGTCAGAAAGCATGTCAGAAGAGATGTCAGAAAGCATGTCAGAAGAGATGTCAGAAAGCATGTCAGAAGAGATGTCAGAAAGCATGTCAGAAGAGATGTCAGAAAGCATGTCAGAAGAGATGTCAGAAAGCATGTCAGAAGAGATGTCAGAGAGAATGTCAGAAAAGATGTCAGAAGATATGTCAGAAAGAATGCCAGAAGAGATGTCAGAAAGAATGCCAGAAGAGATGTCGGAGAGAATGTCAGAAAGAATGTTAGAAGATATGTCAGAAAGAATGTCAAAACATATGCCAAAAAGAATGCCAGAGCGAATGTCAAAAGAAATGTCAGGATAGAATGCCAGAAAGAATGTCAGAAGAGATGTCAGAAAGAATGTCAGAAGAGATGTCAGAGAGAATGTCAAAAGATATGCCAGAAAGAATGTCAGAGAGAATGTCAGTAGAGATGTCAGAAAGAATGTCAGAAGAGATGTCAGAAAGAATGTCAGAGATAATGTCAGAAGACATGTCAGAAAGAATGTCAAAAAATATGCCAGAAAGAATGTCAGAGAGAATGTCAGAAAGAATGTCAGAAGAGATGTCGGAGAGAATGTCAGAAAAATGTCATCCTAAATGTCGGAGAGAATGTCAGACAAAAGTGGAGCCAACAAGCGGTGTTGACATGACATAGTGGGGATCACTCGAAGTAAAGCAATTTTTTTAACCCCCCACCCTATTTCTTATACCGCAGAATTGTTGCGACTGCAAAGTTGAATGTGCAGTGCGCAACTGGAATCTAATCAATAACCCTCTAAGGTGGGTGAACTAATCTGCATAACCATGGCTTCGTGTCACCAGTTTCTTGTGTGGACATGGTACATCCAGTCGAGCCCGCGAGCGCCCCACACAGAGAGCCTACAGCAAAAGCTCCCAGAGGAATCATCGCTTCCTGCGGGAAAGGGTGCCATACAGCTGTGCAGTTCGCCGTTGTTAATAGGGAAACATGGCCCGTGCCTTCGAACCCACCCCCCTTGCGGGGGTCCCCCCATATAAACTGGCTACAGGGGCACAACATTTCTGGACCGATCCATGGTGTTGGTGTACAAGGTGGGCCACTGGCAGTTACAAGTTGGGTTGGTTCACCCCTTTAACTGGCACCCCAGTTAAGCTAATTATAAACCAACAGCTCTAAGTGGTGAAACGGGGCCCACCTTGTATGGTGCTTCATTCTGTTTGCCCTCAACGTGGCTGGCTGGAAAACCCATGGTAGTAGATCTTGCTTCCGAGCTTCTGAGACACTGTGAAGAGTTCGAGGTCCTCAATATATATATATATATATATATAAATATATATATATATCAAATAACTTGGTTAGGTCATAACTAGGGTAACAATGTTCCAATAACTGGTTTCAGACCGCACATTGACTCGTTTGGCATTTTAGGGTTACGGTCTGGATGGACTATCAAGTAACTAGGGTAAGTTGCCAGGAATTTACATCTAACCATAGATTTGTGAGCCGTGAACCTACATTTGCAGGATATCATTTTGTAGAGTGAAGAGGCGGGACAAAAAAGCACCCAATAATGGTTTTCCCCCCAAAGAATGGTAGATTTTCCCGCAAAAAACAAGGTTTTCCCCCAACACATGCTGCTTCTTACAACTAACCATCTTGATAACCATTACTAACCATCATGTTAACCTACTAACCATTATTAGTCACCATTGACCATGGTTAACCATCGTGTAACCATCATCAAACCCGCATTTTCTGTCACCCTCTTAGCAGGATCAACCTGGGTGGAGTTACACTTTCGTGATTCACTGCCCGGGATCTGCGCATCAAGCCCAGTCCCTGGGACATAGTGCCATAGTTAAGCGGCTGCCAGTGCAAGGTAATCCCAGATTGGTATTTGCTACAAAGTGGGCCCCCAAAACGTGAGCTAACTTGGCTTATAACTAGGGTAACTAGCAGGCAAATGGTAGATAGAACTAGCCTGTTCAATGGCGAATCTTGATCAACTTATAAGCAGGGAGGCCCACCTTGCTAGGGGTATGTGAAATACTTGAAGATTATCCCACTAAGCTATCCCTGATCCTGCAAGGGGGGTAAGCCAACCATGGAAATTAATCCCACACGGTAGGTGAAGTAACCCCAAAGTAACAATGGCTTCATGTCACCAGTGTTTATAATTGGGGATGCTAAGGTGTAAGTGTCACCCTATTTGTTGATCATACTTGGCCACATAACTAGTAGTTCTTACCATACGGCTACATCAACCATAGCTATTGGTTGCCCTAGTCATGTTCACCAACCTAGCTACCTAAAAACCAAAGGTAGTGGCTGGGTCGCCACCCAGTTGGAAAATCCTCCCATCAAATTGACCAGATCTCCTGCATCAGCTTGTCATTCTGATTACCTCGGAGCACAAGCGATGCGATGCGCTGCTGGTGCGCCAAGCGCGAATGGTGACACTCCGGGCTTTACATTGGTTAATGTTAATGATTTGCTGGAAATTGTTTGATTTACATTAGTAAGCCAATGTTTGACTAACATTTATTACTTGACTAACAAATTGATTGATTAACAAATGGCTGATTGACCTAATCAAAGTTTGATAAAGTATTGGTTTAGTTTCATAATTCGTCAATACATGATCGAAAACATATTGCTTGCGTAAAGCAAGTTGTTGCTAAATTGCATGGCAATGATAGTGATGGGTCATAGCTGGTTTATACCGGTGATGGTTGAATATAGCAAGTTACTGGTTGAGAATGACTGCACATGAATGCAAATGACATCGTTTGACTAAGCGGTGCTCCGTGACTGCTGGTTGTTGAAAAGTTTTGTTGTGAAAATCTTCTTCAACGGACAGTTGATAAACAAATCTGAAGAATGGTGAACAATGCGTTGATCACGGAAGTCAGCCAAGTCAGTGAATATTTTACTTCTGTCAATTGGTATATCCAACATAATCCAACAACAACAACAACAACAACAACAACGACAACGACAACGACAACGACAACGACAACAACAACAACAACAACAACAACAACAACAACTACTACTACTACTACTACTACCACCACCACCACCACTACTACTACCACCGCCACCATCACCTCTAATTACATATTACTACCGGGACTGCTGCCGACATCATGGTTTATGACGGATTCTAAAGACACGTTGACCTGGCTACGCATTTCCAACCTGAGTGACCAACTCAGCAACTAGACGACAAACCACAAGAGACGAGTGCCTACTCTGACAAAGCATTGTAAATCACAACTGCTTAAACTGTCCTGAACTCAGTTATCAATCATTAATCATAGGTAACCACTAGTCAATTAATCAACCATTTGTTATGAGTTATTAGCTATTTGATTTACCATGATCCTTAAGCGTCTCTGTAACCCATATGCTCCATGTATGGTATATTTAACTACATTTACCAATAAGATTGCCCAAATGTAGGCATATTTACTATACATGGAGCATCTTGGTAACATTGCCTGAGGCTGATGTCGTCCAAATTGTGCCCTTCGGTAGCCCTGGGGCAACTGATCCAAGTGGCGGTGGTGTTTCTTGGGAGCACTGGTGGCATTCTGCCCTGGCACCTGCAGCCGAGTCAACCAGTGGCGAATCGAACTGCTTGGGGCCTGCCTTGCAATGATGTTTTTTTTGGCAAAGGGTATAAAACAATTAATACAAATATATTTATTTATATATGCAGATAAAAAGAAAAATAAACAAATAAATAAATATATATATATATATATACGTATACAAGGTGGGTTGATTAGTTATCTAAGTTGGCTTATAACTAGGGTAACTACCAGTTATGGTAGATATGTCTGCAGTTGAATGGCTTATGAATCAACTTAGAACCAGGGGGGCCCACTTTGTACTGGTAGGAAATGATGGATCACTCGTGACGTTTTACATTTTTCACAAAACATATCCCGGTACGACCAGTAGTGCTGTTTTGCAATGGTACCCATCCTTTGCTTCCAGCACTGTTGCGGCAATTCGCAGCTGCAACTACACTACTTGTTGGCAAACAAAATGTTCTTCATGACCCAGAAACATTACGATTATAAACTGATGGTTTTTCCCACTCACAGGTTTGTTTACCAAAGTGTAAACATGGTTGATTACAGCATGAACCATGATCCAAAGAACACTCTTACTTGCGAGTCCTTCCGCATCTTCCATTCTCGTCCATTATTATCAATTATTACTTTGTCTGCGAATCCGAGTGCTTATCTTCGAGCGTCAACAATCATTAACGTCATGAATTCATATGTTTGGTTCAATCTATTCTCAACCCCCCTTATCGATGATTATCAACGATCATCATTGATCCATTCTTAGCCAGTATTTACCCATCATTGACCATTTTTAGTCATTATGAACCATTTTTCACAATCAAGCATAGGTGAAGCATCATCAACCATTCCATTCCCATATGATTCCTATTACTAGCGGTGATTATCCCAGTGTTGAGCATCAACCCATATTTGTTCACTGATTGGTGGCTGAAACCACCCCTATGAAAAATATGAGTCAATCTCCCATTTCTTCATAATTACTACGGAAAATAAAAACATGTCAATCAAACCACCAAGCAGCTACTATTGTTGGTTCCCCTATAGTCAGCCACCATGAACCGTAGTTAACCATAAAAAATCCCATGGTCTCCCTATAAAACCACCGACCAGTTCAGGTACTGCCCGACCGTTGATCAACCAGGGGCCCTGTCTCGCATCACGTCGCACGGCCTTCGCTCCGGTTGGTTCAGGCTTTAGGGCCTGACAGGTGAAAAGCCATGGGGGGCTTGGGCGACCGAAGCGGTGTATCCACAAGGTGGGCCCCCAACCACTTTGGTTAGTTGGGTTATAGCCCCTATAACTGGTAGTTAACCCTAGTTCGACAAGTTATAAACCAACTTAAAAGTGATTGGGGGCCCACTTTGCAGGAATGGTGCCATGAAAATGATGAACAGTGGTGAAATTATCCACACATGTAATTATTGATCATTTCTTGCAATAGAGATTCCTTCCAACAGATATGGGTGATGATTTATCGTCTCTTGAGTTGTCACCTATGAAACGGAAGCTTTTGCAATAAATCAGCAGGCACTATAACACATTATGTATAGTTCAAAAAACACATTGCCAATGAAATTTTGTCACAGTTGCGCGCAATACAAACACAACACATAACTATGCCCGCTACATGGTGGTTTCTCAAAATTAGGGTACCCCCAAATCATCCAATATTAAGCCTTCTAGCAATAAACCAACCATTTTTGGGGTTCCGGCTTAAGAAACCATCACATCCATCATCAAGCATTCTGAAACAGTAATGAAATCAAACAACATAATATGCATTTTTTTTGCAGTTGAAAGCCAATCATTTCATCCACATCAAACAAAAACATTAATCATTCTGAAACATCGTCAAGCATCGTTTAGATCTCCATTTTTTCTACTACCATACTCCCCGCAAGGCTGTTGCCCTACATCCAAAGCTACCAATCAGCCATACAGCACGGAATTCACCATAGGTGATCAGGAACATCAAAACACCGTGGTATCACCCATTAACAACCATAGGATGAACTTCGTGATCATTACTATCCATCAGTAAATAGCATCACTAACAATCATAGGGAACCCATTCAAACAATTTGTTCTTGAACATTTTAAGGCACATGAAGCCCTGATCAATGGACCTGCGCTAGCCACCTTACTAAATATTGATGTTGTGAACCTGTTTATGAGCCACCAATGTTCATCATCATAGTTAAGGAACCCATCATCAATAAGAAATATGTATCATTCTAACTGGCCAGCCATTACATATGTAATTGGCTCCAAGATACATTATAACCAGCTCAAAAAATACGAAGCAAGGCTGTCCACTTTCCCAACAATAAATGAACCATCGGCTGTATACAGAATAATCAATCAGCAAGGCTTACATCATTTTGGTTTCCCATCAATGCTGATCATTATTGATTGATAAAGGGGTACCACCATGGCAACAAGGACAATATGGTTCCTTAACAACTATTGTGAGTGATTTTCAACCATTAACAACCACTATATCAACCACAATTATTGACCACTATGCCAACCACTATATCAACCATGGCGACAGGTACCACTATGATTAACCACTACGAAGCATTATCAACCACTATACCAGGCGGAGCCCCCAAACATTATAAGTTGGTTAATAAGCCATCTAACAAAATAGCTATATCTTCCGTTTGCATCCATTTGCCCAGTAGTTCCCCTACGTTTACATATCAACCACTATATAAACCACTACAATTACCCTGGTTTAACCACTATTGTTCGTGATTATCCCCCATGATGAACCACTACCAACCATTATATACTAACATTGGGACCAACCACTATACAACCACTACCAACCACTATTCAACAGCTATAAACCTACTTAATTAACCATTATATATCTTCCATATCAACCACTAGTTAAGGGATTATACCCTAATTGAACAATACCAATCATCATCCCCCACTATTCCACCACTATACATCTGGCTGGTCAGTTCACCCCGTACCCCTGGTTCCCCTATCATTAACCAGCTCGTTTTCCCTATAGTTTTGCTGGTGAACTCATCCCCCTTTAGTGATCCCTACCCTTCCAGTTACCTCGAAATCGTAGGCAACCAGCTGGTTTCTACCATTGTCTTTTAGGGTTGGTTACCTACTATAGCTCGGTAACTGGAAGGGTAGGGGATGGTTCACTGCTTGACCCATACTCATCTGGCAGTGGGTCAAAACCCCGTACCCCTGGTTCCCCACCAGTAGCTCTTGTTTCCCCTTGTTTTGTTGGTGGAAATCCCCCATGAGTTGGTTGATCAATATTGACCCATACTTTAGTGATGGTTAATATTGCTGGTTTTCAATACGTCAGGATCCCCAATTTAAATAGACAACCGTTAATTCCAAGGTTGATGATCACTAGGGGGGTTCCCATTTCAATGGAAAACCAGTCGGCTTTTAGGGGATACCCCTTATTAATAAACCAAGGGTTTAGCTTCATCCTGGGTAGCCATTAGCCATGACCAAGCTTTTAGGGGATACCCCTGGTTCCCCACCATTAACCAGCTCGTTTTCCCTATGAAATTACTGGTATTTATCCTCCACTAGTTGGTTGGGTAATATTAATATTGATATCCCCTACTATTGTTACTCATTATCCCCTAGTTATTAAGCATATACCAGCTATTTTTGTTGGTTAACTGCTTGACCCATAGCCATCTCTTGGTTCCCCACGCAGCGCTCGCAGCGCGGTTCGCAGCGCGGTTCGCTACGCGGCATCCCAGGCCGGTCGCGCCTGGCCGTTCTGCGCCGCGGTCTCCGCGGCCATGGCGTTGCTTTGGCGCCGCTGCTGGTCGCGCTGCTGGGAGAAGGCCTGGAGCCGCGCCGCCGCGGAGATCCGTTGCGGATCCCTGGGGCACCATGCGGAGTCCGGACGGATCTGTGGGTGAGGTGATAGTACCACTATCACTAGTAGCAAGAAGGGTGCAAAAGTAGTAGCCATAACTAGTTTTTTTATCATTTATTATCATTTTTATCATTCAAAACATAGCAATAATGATCAATCGCAATAGTAGTAGTGGTCAGCAATAGTAATAGTAAGCGAAAGTACCAGTAATAGATGGTTATCATAATAGCAATACTAAGCAAATAATGAAAAACAAATCGCTTGCTGTGGTAAATAATTACAAATAATTGTAAATTCACATTATAATAGGAGTTTATTTTGTCAACCACATCTCTAGCTAGCAATAATCAATGAACTCCTTATTATTAAGGGTACTGAAGGATATGCTTAATGATATCATTTGTAATGATACGGAAATATGGTTCATAACAAAATAATGATGATAATAACAATATTAATGAAAAGAGTATCAGAGGCGCTTGATCTACAGTCATATTATGATATGGGTCTCTCTCAAAGTGGGAACCTCAAAAAATGGTTGGTTTATCACTATAAACAGTTAATCTAAAGGATGACTTGGGGGGTCCCCTATTTTCGGAAAAAACCATATGCTTCATACCATGAATTGTAACCATGAAAAGGACTTATGGCTCATCATGGCCCCGGTATTTAGTCCGAATTGTTGTTCCTGTGAATAACGATTAGTAGTGGATGGTTGCTAGTGGTTAGAGGTTCACAATGGTTGAGGAGATTCTTAATCATGGTCAATCATGGTTCCCAACGATGGATAATGATGTTGTAGCAATGGTGAACTATTATCAATAATAACGGCAAATACCCATATTGACATGGATATTTGTAGCAATTGATGACGGATTAATAACATTGTTCAAGACATGGCAAATAACGGTCAATAGACTGAACCATAGCACTAATTCCAATGGGATATCTAGGATGGTCGGCTATCATTCAGGTCTGGGAACAGTGGTTGACACTCTTAAATCATTGTTAGTGATTGGTGGTCAATAATGTAGTCTTTAATTGTGGTTGTTAACTGTGCTTAATATGTGACAATTACCGGTTAAGTTGTTGGTGGTTGACAAGTAATTAAGCATAATAATTGGTGGTCAATAATGTAGTTGTTCATATGGCAATGGGTCAATATCAACTTACCAGCTACTAGGGGATAATCCCCAACAAACAAATAGGGGAAACAAAAATTAATGATGGGGAAACCAGGGCGGTTACAGGGTTGTGACCCATAGCCACATTATGCTTCATCATGTGGTTCATGGTGGTAACTCCATGCCGATGGTTCAGAATGGTGAATCTTGCTGAATTTATGAATCGTATGCTTCAGAAATGATTAGCAATGAGTATTAGTAGCATTTGGTTAGAGCCTGGTACTAGGTACTAGCATTAAAGGCTCTTCAAATGGCTACATTGGTACCTCTGGCTCCGTTCCAAGTAACAGTCAGATTTATCAAAAGAGTTTGATTTATAGTAGAAATTCAATACATTTAGTTTGTATGAACATTGGTTATCATATCTGTACAGTTACCCTCTGGAAAACTAACCTGACAATAGAGAATTCACCATTTAAAGCTGGTTTCCCGAGGTTTCTTATCAAACAACGGTGGATTTTCCATTGCGATGTTAGTTTACCAAAGAGTAGCTGATACATTTAGATCTAACATGTGGTGAATGTTGGCTGGCTATGATAAATGGCTACTGGTTTAACTTATGGTTGATTATGTCCCATTGATAATTGGTCGATATCATCAGTTTCCCTTTTATTCATGATCACGAATTGAGAAACAATAATCAATAACTACTATCATGATTCAATGATGCTTACCATATTTTTTGCTCAGCCAGCGGCAGTACCCTTGGCTAAACTAACTGCTGGCAGAATGGTTTCCTGGCTTCGTAGTGGTCGAGCTTTGGGGAGTTCTCCGACAGTTGGAGCGTTTCGATCCGAAGTGGTTGCAGCAACAGGGCTGAGTTCGCCCAACTCATAAGCAAATTTTTAGGTGCCCTTTACAACTAGTGTTATATCATGTTGTATCCTTCTTGTGAGTCATCCAACTGCACATCTATGGATGTCTTTTTAATCAACCACAAGGGATGATGAGACTTTTGCAGTCCTTACAAGCTTCCGTGGAAACTTAAGACATTATTAAGAAAGCACACCTTCTGCCATTGGCTGGCAATCCCAGGCATTGCGAGTGAAAAAGCTGACCCAGGTTGAATGACAGGGGTAAGACCTGGATGAACCAATCATAATCTCACCAGTTCATAAAAAATCTATGAGCCATCAATTGACTACTGTTCATTGTCCATTTGGTGTGTTCTCAAAATAGGGGACTTCCAAAATGGTTGGGTTATTACTGTAAATGATCAACATTGGATGATTTAGGGGTGCCCTATTTTGAGAAACACCCATTTGGCCATGGACTATTCACCATTATCCAGCCACTATGACCGACGACCCTCGTGGTGTATGACGGAGACCTCTCCAAAACAAGCACCGCATGTCGCAGATCTACTTGGACGAGCAGCTACCATTGCTACCTTGGTAATGGACCCCATAGCATGGCTTGTTATCCGCATAAGTGTGGTGTATATCACCAGTCTCACCAGTTACCATGCAATTGATTGCAATTGCAGATCCAAGTACTCCGACTAACACATGTCTTCCTACAAACTCGCAACTGTTGAACCAGCCAAGCTTGATTGCTCGTGTACTCACGGGTCCCAAAGGGCGTAGTTTCAGCCACGGGGGAAACTTCTAAGACTTCGGTCTGACTGTGGGGCCCCCATATCAGTGCCTGAAAAGACTCAGTCTGAAGATCATGCAAACTGGTCTCTTCGGGCACTTCCTCGCTACCTGTCGGGGTCAACGACTTGCGAGCAACGGTCACGAGTTGTTAAACTGGCTGGCTGAATGATCCTGAATCATAGGGTTGATATGTGTAGCATACATGTCTACCTGGGATGAGTATGATCCTCAGTCGTTGATGCAAATACTGGAGTCGATTGTTTGACCAACTTGAAAGTTTGAATGGTCAATGGCTACTGCTAAATCAATCGTTTCCATTCAACTTGGCACGAGCCATGAACCCTTTTACCTATGTTTCACGTATGCATACAGAACAGCCATTACTTTACATGGTGGTGGTGGCTATCCCGAAATCATCCAACTTTCACCACTTCTAGAAATAAATCAACAATTCTTGTCGTTTCCAGTGGCTTGAGAAACCACCATAAGCATTAATCAACCATTTTCGGCAATTCGGCGGACCAACCGCAGTTGAAACTACCCAGCCGAAGGTCCTTGTATAGAAATAGCCTGCATTTTCAGAAGAAAAAATCAGATAGGGGCATAATCATTAAGGATTTGTTTCAGTAGAAAAGCCAACATGTCATGATTTGTTTCTGAAATTGACCAATTGAAATGCTTATGTTTCATTCATATGGATTTGTTTCATAAGCCAACATTTTCGATTTCCGATCCTACGAATAGCTTATGATCATTCACATCATTGAATGGTTCTTGCTGCGGGTCCTTAATCAGCATCATTCTTAAACTGAAGCAGCCACAAGAGTACATTGGCCTATGGTGGTTTCTCAAAATATGGGTACCCTCAAATCACCCTTGTTTAACCATGAAGAGTAATAAACCAACCATTTTTGCTGTTCCCTATTTTGAGAACCCCCGTATCCACAAGTCAGAATACCACAAAACCACGCAGAAAGATGTGGTTGTTTCAGAGGGGGGACCCATCAATGGAAGTACCAGCAGTGCTTTAGAATGCGACCCACCGCATGTGTAGATATTATACGCCTATGGATACTTGTATGTACATATATTATTAGTATTAATATTTTTATATGTATTAATGCACAGTCTAAATATAAAACACATGTACAGCATATGTCATACATAGTTGATCTTCAGGATTTCCATGGTCCACTGCAAACCTTAGATATCTAGCACGACATCAAGTATCTATAATTGTTGGAAAACATCCGAAAGGCTTCAGCTGGAATAAAGTGACATCCCGGCTGGGAGTACTGGCTGCTTCGCAACCCTTCCTAACCATTGGCTGCTGTTTAGAATCCCATTTTAGCGCTGACAGCCCTATGATCCACTCGCTTCAGAACCGGGCTCAACCAATGGGTCAAGGCATTCTCAACTACTTATGATCCACAAGAGCAACCATTACACGGACTTTACGGGCTATTTTCACCATGATTTCTACTGCCATTCACCATAACCAACCAAAAATACACCAGTAAGCAGCATCGTTTGGCATGGTAGACACTGATTTGACTACGGGTGCAGCCACGAGGGACAAGGGCCATGTTGCTGCTTGAGAATCACCCTTCAACAAGCGATCAAATCATACCACAAATAGTAGTCACGCAGCTGTTCTGTTTACCAACGAATCGCCTTCACCACGTTTGCCTCAGTATAACCATTATCAACTAATCATCACTGACTGGTTGGTGGTTCAACCACTCTCTGAAGAAAATGTGTGTGTCAATCAAGTCTTACAAAATATTGGGGAAACTCGAACATGTCAATCACCAACGGGCCAAGTTATGTACCATTTAATATTCACTTAGTTATGTTTGCCAACAAGACTATGTGATACCACCTTTTAGTGATGAGGATGACGATCTTCACGGAGTTCCACAGGTTGCACGTCGAACGGCTTGCCTACCATTTGGTGAATGGCCACTCCTGCAACCCGCTCCTGGCCTGGCTCCCCTTTAAAGGGCCAGCTCGGGATACCCCTGGCTCCTGGCCTCGCTCCCTCCCAACCACTAGCCATCACCAACACCATCAACTAGTAGTTGTTTAACCATTGTTGTTGGCCATTTTTCCCTACTGTTAACCACCATAATCCCTTATAATCCTCCAAAAAATCCATCTAAATCACCACCACCGCCCTCCAAAGCACCATCCAAATGTAGATTTTCCCATTGAAATCGGGAACGCAACTGTCCGATTCCAGCCGTGACTACGCCGCCCGAACTTCTGTGGAGAGATGGGGCGGCGCAGTGGGCTGCACTGTGTCAAGGTGGTCGCTGGTCCAGTGAAGGAGCTGAATCCGAACTTATTAATGAAGCTCCTAATGGTTATTATTGGTTAAATAAATAGACCTACTAATGGTTAATTATTGGTAAGCAACTAATAACTAATGGTTAATTCTAAGTAGAGCTCCTAACGGTTATCAGTGAAGCAAATTAGTGAATAGTTAGTGTCTACCACTAATAACTAATAACCACTAATGGTTAAACCACTAGTAGTGAAGCTCAATGGTTATTATATTGGTCATTATTGGTAGACAAATAAAGCAACAAATGCTTATCAAGGAGCTCCTGACTACTCAAATAGAGCAACTAATGATTATCATTGGTAGACAGTAACTAACAAATTAATGAATGATATCAATGGTTAAATTAAATTACTACTGAAATATTCATCAAGTAACTAATGGATTAGTGAATAATATCAATGGTTATGAATGAAGATCATTGCTACTGATTCACATTCAAAGTATTACAAAGTAATCATCTTCATCAATGAATGAGTATTCATAAATGGCTTGGTATAATCACTAAAATCATCACACTAGCAATCATTGATATGTATTCACATTGTTATATTTACTGATTAATCACATTGATTGATAATTAATCATTACAAAGTATTAATTGCAAAGTAGTCATTGCAAAGTAATTATTGTAAAGTAATCACTTTAGACTGTAGAATAATCCCAATTAAGTAATCATTATCAACCAAACACTACCAACTAGTCTTTGCAAACTAAGCACTGTGCTGCAAGTTGTCTTTGACCATTGCCCATGGCCCATGAACTATCCATGAAAAACAAAAGGATAACCAGTAAGAATCAAACTGCAACTACCGTAGTTATATAATCATTAGTCATATATACAATACATGTATACTGCATATGTAGAGTTAGCAACCACTGAAAAATTTCATAGCTATATGTAAAGTTAACCACAGCAAAAAAGAACTATCTGCAATTACTTAAATTATAATCAACAATCAATTACAGTACATGGGTGGTTCTCAAAATAGGGAATATCAAACAGTGTTTGGCTTCTTACTGAGATGATCAATGTGGGACGATTTCGGGGTCCCCCAATTTCAAGAAACCACCAAATGAACCATGGCTGCTAATGAATGACAAATCATCACCATTGCTGGCAAACACTACATGGTTGATTCAATAATCATTAAAACAAAACAGCAACAATTACATTCGCTCGGTATCAACATGTACAACCATCAAGAAGAAGACACAAGGAATCAGAATCAATTGATGATGCTTAATCATGATGCTTAATCATAATGCTTAATGATGATACTTTATGATGATGCTTGATGATGCGTGATGACGATGACGAGGATGATGATGATGATCATGATGATGATGATGAGGAGGAGGATGACGATGATGGTGATGATGGTGATGATGATGATGATGATCATGATGAGGATGATGATGATGGTGATGATGGTGATGATGATGATGATGATGATGATGATGATGATGATGATGATGATGATTAACAACAGCACATGATAACAATCAATGAAACACCTGCAGGTAGGGCCAGGTAGGGGCGAGATTTTATTGGTCAAATCCAAATCTCCTCTGACAGAATCTGCAGTGCCAGACCGAGCGAGCCACCAGTGACACTGCACGCAAAGAAGGGACAGCGAAATATCATAAAGAACATTTTTGTGAAGACCATTGCAGCGATTGAACTCTGAAAAAATAGCAGTTTGTGTTCAGAACAAAGTGGACCCATTTGTAAAAAAATGGTTAGGTTAATTTGCTGATGGCTATTGACAATTGTTGATTTCAATGTGAAGCCATCATTATTAAGCAACCATTGTCTGATTTCCATTGTTGAAGTACTACATCTATATCTATATTGCTAGTGTGATGCAACCATTATTTACCATGAATATTATCCTTGACCCCTTCAAAACATTCTTGTTGGTTCTTCATTCTCCCCTATTATCAACTATTCACTATCCAAACAACAATTTACCATTAAGATGTATTGACCATCTCATACTCTTAACCCTTCCTATTGAAATTGTCCTTGATCATTTCTCAGGAGAACTAAGCTCGTTGCGTGGAAATCTTAGCATCAAAATAGTTGTTTTACCTACACAGTGGGCCCCCCTAGTTATAAGCTGGTCAAGATTCGTCGTTCAACTATGGTTCTTTCTACTATAACTAGTTATTCCCCGAGTTATAAACCAACTTAGCTAACGATTGGGGGCCCCACCTTGTAAAGATTCCATGGCGATTTCAGTGGTGATGTCTGTCTTCCAGGTGGGTCCCTGGGCCATGGCTCACCCTTGTTCCCGCAGCTTGGTCAGCCAGCTGGATGTGCAGCAGCAAAACTATGGGATCTGTAATGGGATCTGTACAGGATCTATAGCCCGGTTTATAATCCTTTATAGGGTTGGTTATAACATAATATAAACTATAAATCATCATAGTTCTTAATATAGTCAGTACAACCAATGGTTGGTGAAACGAACCATGTTGGTCAAACAATTTGATATAAAGGACACCAACTACGAACTTACGATATCCATAGTCATAACTGTTGATCACCAAAATTCGCAAGCGTGGTAGATCCTTTCAAGGTGGGTCAAAAAATGCTGTAAGCATGGAAAAATGTTACCAGTTGATCAGTGGGGTTGCATATCCAAGTACCATTCTCTTTTGCTCGCGCACTGCATGAACCACAAAACATCTTTTTGTTGGGATGTGAGCCACTACCAATGGCTTTTGAATGGTTCGTTGTGCCCCATATAGTCATATACCAATCCCTTTTGAACCATTAGCTGTCATTGACCAGTATTCGACCCTTGCTTGACAACGATCAACCATGAGTTCAATATATGGGGATTTCTCAAAATAGGGACCACAAAAAATCTCAAAAATGGACGGTTTAATACTACAAATTGTTCATGTTGGACGATTTGGAGGGCTGCTCTATTTTGAGAACTGCCCATATTCAAGTATCGAAAACCATTATCTAAACCAGTATTATAGTCATTGACAGGCATAATCATTGCAAAGCCAATATCAATCATTCTTGTGTATGAGTTTTTTTTTTGTGTATGAGTTGGTTCGTCGAGATAACTGCGCTCTCTCTCTCTCTCATTTCCTGGGAATGATCGATGGGTCCTCCGCCCCCCAGCGAGGGTGGGCTATGGTTTCGAAACAGTGAGCCGGACCATTGCTGAACCACTGGTTACTGACGATGAACCGTGGCCTGGTTTGAACCAATAAAAAGTATTCGTCAACCAGCCATCCCAAAGTCGCTGCGAAATAACATATGATTGCAACCACCAACTAGTGGCAAACAATGGGCACCATCTCCAAACACAAACATCTGAGGAAACCATGCATTGGGAGGCCGAAATATATTGATAATTAGATATCATTGGCTATGGTTATTATCTGTTGTTATCATCCATGATGAACCAGCTCGTCCCCTAGTGATGGTTAGATATGCTTAATTGATTCTGTTTGGAAACATTAGCGTCAGTACATCTAGCCGGTGTACCTTGGTGCTTTCAAATGACCCACATGCTTCACTAATATCTGAGATGTACGTATTTAATCAATGAATAGGGGTGTTTTTTCTCGTCATAGGGGTACCCCCATATATTCATTTATATTAACCGTTTATAGTAATAAACCAAGATAAACCAACCATTTTGTGGGTACCCAATTTTGAGCAACCATCATGTGTGTCCTATTTTTGATGGTCTTCTGTGCAAGTTCCTCAGCGCAGTTGGCACTGATGGAAGACTCAAAAAGAGCAGTTCTGGTCGGTGGACATCGTTGCCCCAAGCCCTTGCGTCCATGATTTCATCATCCCCAGCTGCTATGGTTCAAAATAAATATCAAGCAACTTCAAATCCATCCCGAGATTTCATCCAAATCCAGCTATATCAGTAATTTTAATCACGCTTCAGGTATTTATTGGTTCAATCCACCAACCAGTCTATGAAGCAGCTTCCCAGCTGAAGAAAGCCACACTTTTGTGGACATTTCGCCATGGTTCCTCTGAGCATCTGTGGTGAGCCAGAGGTTGGAGAATTGAAAAAGTCCACCCGAAACCACCAGACAGAAATGCCTGCTTTTTTCTAGTATAGCATGGGGAAAAGGATGCCATGCTCAGATTTCAGCACTTGAGATGGAAGTGCCTCAACTTTTCTCGTCTTGAGGAATATGACGGAATAGTATGGAATATGATGTTTGGCTCAAAACATTGAATATTTTGTCCAGAATCATATTATGTCACCAAGTTTATGAACAGCTGGTTATGGAATAATTTTTGTTGAAGTTCGGTCGGATAATGAGCTAGCCGACGAATCTGTGCATCCGGTAAGCAACAGGAGGAAGGCGTGAAATAAACAAATTCAAGACGGGGGTTTGATCTGTGTATATGCATTACAATGCTGAAGGAATTTCAACCTTTTCAAAGTAAAATCTATGTTTGAAATGATAAGCATTCGAATCACGTTTAACTCAAAGGATAGGAGGAAACAAACTAAAGAACACTTCAACTGGGATGTCGCACTCTGGTGACATTCACAATGGCTGTGCAGAGTGGTACCCTCTAGTTAGCTAACTTAGGTCCTAAGGTAACCACAAGTTATAGAAGATGTAGCTATACTTGGATGGCTTAAAACCCAACTTATAACCGAGGGGTATCACTCTGAAGGGGTTTGGCAATATCCCAGTCGTACACCCAATTGATCACAGGGACCATTGCGGAGCCACCTCTGACCCACTCCCCATTAGGTTTGGTAGTGAACCCACCCAACGATGCTTGTGTTCAACACAAGTATCAGTCACTTGTCAAATCTAGAAAGGCAATTATAAGAAAAATGCATGAATGAATGAATAAACATGGAAATGAATTAAATACATATAATATTAAATATACAGTTTATAAATATATATATATATACATGGATCTATTTATGTATATACATATTATAGTTCCAGCAACAGTGGCCAAACATTGATGATTGAGTCATATTAAATGTTCATGTAGATCTATATCTCAAATATCGTTGCGCATGTCACCAATCCACATGGCATGAGTTCACCCATCATTCACACACCTGGTGTGGCCTGGAATGGAATTTGACCCGGTATGGATCCAAGCGAGGTCCTATTTAAGTAATTCAGCATGTAGTACAATATAGTACTGATCATAGTAATGATTTAATAAGCCTACAGTATAGATTCTTTCTCATTATGATTGATTTTGAGGTATACTGCTAAAGTACAGTCTATTATATTTGTATATATATATGGATGTTTACGAACCTAATGTCAAACAGCATAATCTAAACAGGGGCAGTACTTGATAGACAAGAAGCTTGCGGGGTTAAACAGTGGTACACCATTCTTGGTCCCGAGGATTGAGAACCTCAAGAAGGAGCTGCCTAATTGAAACTACTAAGTTTGGCCAAGCATTGACTGAAACTAGTTGACTGAGAATAAAGCAACTAGTCTTTGCAGTGTCTGAAGCTACTACCACTTTGCCAAGTTCAACAACAAACGTAGTTGGCTGAAACTCTCAGGCCAACTATCGGCAACCAACCCCTGCCTTTGCTCCAGCTCTGCTCTTCTGTGGATAGTTGAACTTGGCAAACATCAAGGTATGATCACCTACTCGTTGGCCATGGTTAATTAATCTGACAACATCAGGAACCATGGTTGACAACCAAAGGGACCATACTTACAAATAAGAAGTTTTTGAGTGAACAGCATGAAACATCTTTTAAATGGACTTAATCACTATCAACAACCATCCGTTGATTTACAACCATGCTAAACAAGACTTAGCATTCTCTGCTCTAATAACACAATCGACAGTTGGTTTCTGGTCGATTAACCAAGCACAATCAGCAATTCTGGTGGTATCTGGTGGGCACCTTTGTAGTTCATGGGAACTTGCACTCGTCGAATCTGGCGAATCAATTCCGGTGCGGCAACCCACGTCGTTTCGTCAAGTTTCTTACGACGGGAGACCGGGGATCAGCCGAGAAAAAGCGACAGATGTTGTGATGCTCTATTGCGGTTGACGGTTTGGCCATGGACGATTCACCATTATCCAACCGTTACTCTGATCCAACCATAAGGTTGTGATGCTGAAGTATGGTAGACTATCGTCAGCAGCTGTTGCGCACCTGATGATTGGTGTGGTTGATTCTTGGCGTGGCAATGATACCATTTGGTTAGCCCACTCCTGGTAGTTCCTGACCTTGCTCCCTCTTTACAGGGTGGGATACCCCTGGCTTATAAGTTCTCGTATGACTGTGCCGGGGAATCAATGTGGTGAATGACGGTTGATAAATGGGGAAGGACGGTTGACAAATGGAGAATGATTGTTTCATGAGGTGAATTAATGGTGAATGGTCATTGGTGGTTAACAAATTATTCACTTCTTGTCGAGCATATCAATGGCATATCAACGATGGTTGTTTGATGGTAAATGTCGTTTGTGCAGTATCACCAGCGGCACGATCAAGTTGCATCCGCGGTAGTCCGCAAGTACGTTTCCACATCACCGGCAAATGCAGCAACTAACAAAAAAAACAATATGGCAACCAAACTAATATTGTTATATAGTATGGTATCACAACCAATGATATGGAAACTCACTACTATTACTCCTGTTATTGTATCTATGGTTGAAAACTAAATCAATAACGACAATCACCATGCCTGGCAATATCCAACAATGCTAATAATCAACCATGGTAGTGATGAATAATGTTTGATGGACATGATCTCCGGAGATCCGGCCTGGTGATCGACCGACTCAATGCGCGGTTTATCCGTATATCGCCTCTGGTGCAATCACAGAAATTTTCGAAACAAATCGCAGTGAATAATCCACCATTTCTGGCAAATTTACCTATGCGATTGGAAATTTACCATTGCTCTCTTTGATTCAGGCTATCATATCTCCCGCGAACCCGCCAGCCGTCATTTTTGGCACTGCTTTGCTCATGTATTTCAGTGTAGGGCCTGGTATAGAAGCGCAATCTCCCTGCGGTGTCTCCGGTCTCCAAATGTGCTTCAAATGGCTGACAGAAAATTTGCTGTAGCTCATGCGGGAAAAATGGCTGCGGGTCAATACCCTGTATCTTCTGGTGAACATCTCCTGAAAAACCAGACTATAGTCTTTCTTGGGATGTTCATCTAGCCTTCTTTTGGATGGTTAATATTGACCCACATCAAACAGGTAGAAGCGCTGCGCCGAGCAAAAGTCACAGCTGTAGTCGACCCCCTGTATCAGGTGAGCCATATGGAAGAGTTCCGAGCACAGCCAACAATCCTCAAATACTAGCGAACATAGAACATGTGGAAATCCCCCAGTAGTCGGTTGGTTAATATTGACCCATAGCCACATGATTGTGTTAGCATTACCCTCCCTACCTCCACTCTCAAACAGAGTTCCAAACGCATTAAAGTTGCCACACATCCAGCTTGTCGGAGGCATCTTATTGATGTACGTGCAAAAAAAGTCTGCTAATTCAAATACATCAGTCATCACAAGTCACTTCCGAAATCTTCCGAACAACTGGACTTTGCCCAAAAAAGCAGCAACCAAAATCGGCATAGAAATCTGCAGCGGCCTCAAGCTATCCTCAGGGAATAAGTGACCTGTGTACATGAAGACAAAATGATTCAACTACTCAACTACGTCATCAAGGATTGCCCAGGATGGCCCAGTGTACCTATTGTCAGCTGGTTGTATCTATCGTGGCTCTGGCAAGAGTCAAATTCTGTGTCATGATATCAGCAGCAATCCACAGTCATGTCTTCTTCTTGGCCTATTGATGATTTCCCTGCTGTAGCAAAAATATTAAATCGACACTGCATGCTGGAATTCAAACCATCCGTTGACCCTTGTTGACCTTCTGTTATTGATCTACATGTTGTACATAATTCAGTGTTCAAATCTCAAATTTCAATACTATCATTGTGCCTTCAAGACTATCTTGGTGGAATTGGTGGTGCACCGAAACCACCGGGTCCAGGAATGCTATGGGATCAAATGTTTGGTGCCTGACAACTATCACTGATAATCATGCATGATGGAATTGGTTAAAAATCCAAGTAGCTGATCAGCACTGATAATGGTGTTGTGCTGACAATGGTTTCTGGTTGATGGGTGATACTTGAGATGATGAGGATGATGAGGACGAGGACGAGGACGACGATAATGATGATGGTGATGATGATGATGACGACGACGACAACGACGATGATGATGATGATGATGATGATGATGATGATGATGATGATGATGATGATGATGATGATGATTATGGGTAAGATGGCTGGTGCTGTGGATAATGATGCGTAATCTGATAAATTGTGGTTCGTACCCTCTAGTATTCCAACATAGCAATGGAACATCCAACAATGCTTGACACTTTCTCAGGGTTTCTCTACAAGATATCGTGATTTGTCATGTCTATGTTTAACCATTCTTGTTGGTTTTAATCCCCTATTATCAGCCATTACAAATGGTTGTAACCCCAACTAAAAATAATAAAGAACAACACCAACCAGGTACTATTCATGACGGCCCCTTGCAAAAGCTTCGAGCGCCACCGAGTTCTTTGTTGCAGCAAATTCGCCAGTGCTCAGCCTACTGACACGGATCTCCTGGGATCTACTGTTGGGGTGACTGGATCTCAAGCCATCCCAAAGTTATGGTTGGTTTAGTATCAATAATAAATAATTAAAATGATTGCAATTGGATGGCAATTGAAATAAATTGGGATGACTCCAGTTGATGATTCCAATGATGGTTGTTTATCATCAATAATAAATGATTAGAATTGGATGATGGACTGGAACTCACTGCATTTGGGTGGTAGGCAACGTCAACCAACGTTCCCATCATTGG
>VSDK01002553.1:165948-168448 GCA_009767595.1 Symbiodinium kawagutii | reverse complement strand
ACCACCAACCTGATCATAATCCAAACGAGAAACACAGTCCTAGAGCACATCATCAACAGAACATGGCTGGCTGCGTAGACCATCTGACCACGATGGTCGAACACCGCTGATGATACACCGTGATTGTAGGGTGGCCGGGCTAGTGATGTAACTATGGGCAAAGTTGCTGAGGCTTGTGCAATATCAAGCAATTTGAAGGCTGAATTAACATTCATCCTGATTGGCGATCAATAATGAGAAATTCTCTAACCATCGCCGATGCCACAAATGGTGAACCAAAGGTAATCAGCATATATTGGTTAAATTAACAATTACCCTAGTTCTAAACCCACCAGCATCAATGCCACCAATGGTGAATAAGTAGGGTAACCAGCATCAATTAATGAAGTGCTTACCTAGTTATCAACCAATTATCATCAATCAATCTGAATGATGGTCAATCATTGATGATGCACAATCGATCACATGCTTAATCATTAATCAATCTGGTTGCTGGTTGAACCACCCGTATGAAAAAAAAGTCAACGAAACACTTGTTGATAATTAGTAGTTAAAATAGAAAATATCAATCAAACTACCAACCAGTACATGATTGACAAATCATTCAGTGTCGCCACGAATGCTCTCCATTGCATGTTGGAACAGGCTCCCTGTAGCCATTGAACTGCTTCTGGCCAGCTTGGTGGGGGCGGGACGGCTCCCTCGCCATGCAGTTGTTGGATATGGACGTGCATCCCCTTGCTACCAGGTGAAGTCCCACTTGGTTCTCAATTCATAGGGGTACACCCAAATCTTTACCATTTTCAGTACTAAACCAGCCATAACTTGAGGGGTTCCCCATGAGGAAAGCCCAGCACTTCATAACTCGTGGGTAGCCCATGAGACCGAGCTGATACTTTTCGAGTGCCCGTGCCTGAAGATCCTCAGAATCGGTGACCTCTGGGTGAACAGATCGAAGACCTGGGACAGCCAACATGGGTGGCACAGGACGTGAGAACCCCCTGGTTAGAATCGTTGGGTTGTAAGCCACCTGGGTATGGGTCAATATTAACCATCAATATTAAGCAACTATAATGGGGAAAACATTGGTTGATGATGGGAAGCAGAGGTACAGGGTTTTGACCCATAGCCACCTAAGTATAGCATATCTTCTACAACTTGTAGTTACCCTACCCAAGTGAGCAAACTAGGGGGTATCACTCTGCACCGAAGATCGATTCTGCTGGCTTTATGAAGCATCGTTGCACCGGGCCTCCAAAAAAAGTGTACCACGTCAATTGGATGATCATCCCGAGGTATGGTTGAAAACGATTAGCATCTTGCAGAAACCACGCGAGGTTGATAACAGTGGAGAATAAAATGGTTTCTTGATGGATGAGAATAGCGGCTGCTTGACTGCTAATGATTCACAATGGCATGCTGATGGCAATTGATGGAGTTGGTTGATGGTTCATATGGGAGAAACACCACAACCACAGCGGAGCAAGCGAAACCGAAGGCTACGCCTAAGCTGAACAATTCTGGGTAGCTGAACCGGGTGCTTGGATCAATGGCTTTGCAAACCAATGGTTGCCAACAAGCAGCTCCTAGATGGTTGCCATCCTCCAAAATGCTGTGCTTGGTGGTGGTTTATCATGCTTAATTACACATGAATGTTGTGAGTTTCACTTACAGCCAAAACATCACAATGATCTTAAAACATATCTTCAATACTGATTTGTCTGGCCTTACTCACAACATTAATGCTTCATGGTCAATAATGGTTCCTTCTACCCATTTTTCGGTGGCTGCTGGGTATGTACAGCTTTCTGTTCTCTTTAGCGATTCCATTGGAGCCTGCCTATTATGCTAGCTTCAGTGAAGCCAGAATCGACAATAATGGTTGATCCTGGTCAATGGTGGTAAATGAAGGGCTATGACAAGCCTTCTACGGTGGCTGTCTTCACACCTCAAGTGACAATGAATGAGACTTTGAGTCAAGCGACTTCATAGCCCTGAGCAACGGCAGTACCCATTCCCAGAATGGAATTCACCCTGTACGAACAGTGAGGATAACCCCGAAATTTAGCAAATTGTCAAAGAGTATCACGAGCTTGTCGTGACATATCGCTTTTACTCGCAGGCAGGCCCCACGACAACCCCGTCGAGTGGAAATAGCCTCTATTTTTGACAGCCCCTGTCTGCCACCAAGAGGCCTCCTCCAGCACTGACATCACCTGAAGTTCCAAGGCAGAGCTTGCACAGTCACCATGAAGTATTTAGCTACAACTGGTTGGCGGTTTCAACCCCTATGAAACATATGAGTCAACCAACCAACCAACCATTTGTTAACAATTTTCTTCATGGGTCTTTAGTGGGACAATGATACTTCGTTACTATCATGTTTTATCATTATAGACCATTTGGTGGTGTCTCAAAATTGGTGTTTCTCAAAATGGGGGTACCCCCAAGTTATGGTGTCTCAATTCATAGGGGTAGCCCACTTATCATCCAATACTCG
>VSDK01002553.1:142037-152807 GCA_009767595.1 Symbiodinium kawagutii | reverse complement strand
TACTACTACTACTACTACTACTACTTCTACTACTACTACTACTACTACTACTACTACTACTACTACTTCTACTACTACTACTACTACTACTACTACTACTACTACTACTACTACTACTATTACACCACCAAGGACAATACCAATCTCAATAATCCCAAGTGGATGGATGCTACATCCCACTGGCTTGCGCTTGGTGCTGGTCATGAACCCAGGTACCGGCTGGTGCCGGCCATTGAAAAAACCGCCAAGTGACCATGTGGCTTCGCAGGGCGTGACGACAATGCTCACGTTCCACGAAACGCCGGACCTTCATCGTGTAGTTTAAAGGCAAATGGCTATCGCCACAGTACTTGCGCACCTCATTTGCTGCTGTGGTGATGTTTCTGTGATACCAAAACCGCGGCGTGATTGCTATAAACTGGTTGAGTTGTGTATAAATTACAGGAGGGCAGTTGTCAAACATGTATAAAGACAATCAACATATATATAGATATACTTACCAAACTCATGTATCTAAAACAAATGAATGAATATGTACATATATGTACATGTACACCAGCATGTGCAGCAAAATGTGTGTATATATATATATATATGTAAACCGTAAACCTTCATCAACTTCCCTAGTTGTCCAACCATGGAGTTATCAATCATCATAGAGCATGTCCTCCATACATGCATATACAGATATATACATATTATGCATATATGTACAATATATATATATAATGATGGTCTCTTAATCTGGGGGTACCTGAAATCGTCCTTTATCTTAATTATCTTTAATCAATAATAAAGCAACCATTTGTGGGTCTCCTATTGTGGGGAACCACCACATGTATCTTGGTCACAACTTCTTTGGTAGTATCACTCTGTGCCGTGCGAAATCTTGGCATCTCCCACTTGGATATGAAGCACTGCTGTAACAGGGGCATTTTTCGGTGGCTGACCCGCCACCAATCATAGTGAATCTCATCAGCTTTTTTTGTTTGGGTGGGAAGGCCTTTTGAAAGAGCAATGCAAGTCTGGATGGTGCTTAGTTCCGCCATACAAAACATATTAGTTAAGCAACCAACCAGCCCAAAGATTCAGAAATAAAACCATCTTTCCAACCACCAGCGAGTACTGCGTCCACAAAAAAAATGTTTCACAATCCTTGACCCACCAAAAAGCCAGGTCTTTCCAGTGGACCGGTGGCTCATTCCAACTTGTTTCATTGATGGTCCACAAATGGTGGCCCTTAAATCACAAATAGTAGCTTCTCCCTATTAGTAATGGCTATCAACCTGGTGGCTTTTAGATCCCTTCCCAAAACTTTATCTTCTGAGTGGATAGTCATATGGTGGTTTCTCAAAATAGGGTACCCCGGTACCCCCGAAATGGTCGGTTTATTACTCTAAATGGTTGATGACCTGGATGATTTAGGGTTATCCCATATGAATTGAGAAACACCCATCGTGTCCCTATAAATAGGTTGCCCCTATCAACTATTTATAACATTAAACCAACCATTTTTGGCAGTAAACCAACCATTTTGGGGGTACCTCCATTCGAAGAAACCCCGATATGGTAACGAATCTCATCCCAAAAACACAACTTAACCATCGGAGTGAGTGGCTGCATCCGCCAGGTGATGGTGCAGCTTGGAACAAACATCAGTCGGACGACCTGGAAGTAGCGACATGAAACGAAGCCATGGAAGCCTAGCCACATGGAGAATTTGGGTCCACTATCAACTAGTGACTCCCTGCGATTAAATCAAGAACCACTCCTGTGAAGGTGACTATACTGGCTTGGAAAGCAAGAATAAACAACGTGCTGCGACGAAAACACCACACAAATCCTATATGGCAGTGGGTCAAAACTTTTAGTCCCCCTGGTTCTCCTATCATTAACCAGGTTGTTTTCCCTATAGTTTATTCATAATGTTTTTATGCGTAAATTTTCAGCTAATCATCGTTTTCCCTATATTGTATCATCAACCATTGTTTTCCCTATATCTTAACTATCCATTATGGTTTGTGGGTTATTAACCCCATTAATGATGGTTAACTGCTTGACCCAGCTCGCTATATCCTTGTCCATCGGCCTGTTTCATGGCCCGCGTCATGGGTTGAAATGCTTTCAACAGAAACACGTGGATACGTCCAAATACCGACCTAGCTACAAGGTGGGCCCCTAACCAGCTATAAGTTGGGTTATAACTAGGGTAACTACCAGTTTTGGCAGATATAACTATAGATAAATGGCATATCATTTATTAATCAACTTATAACCAGTGGGGCCCACCTGGATAGGTCCAGATACTGACCTAGCTACAGGCACAAACAACAGCAACAGCGACATCAATGACATCAATATCAACAGCAACAAGGTCGGTGTTTATCAAGATAGGGGTACTCCCATCTCGTCCAATATCAACCATTTATAGTGACAAACCATCCATAACTTTGGGGGTACCCCCATTTTAAGAAACTCCCACATTACTTGGTGGTTTTTACATCCCTTGCTAAAAGTTTAACTTTTAGTGGCTATATATTGTAAATCAATCATATCCTGAAAAGCCTTAACAGTTGAGGTACTAGCTGTAATCCACCCACATGGCTGTGGGTCAAAACCCTTAGTCCCCCTGGTTCCCCATCATGAACCATTGTTGTCCCTATTATTACTGGTCATTATATAGTGACCCATAGCCATATAGTTGGTATATATCCCCTGTAATTGTTGGTTAGCATCCCATACTATTAACTTAACCATAAATCAGCTATTAACCATTCATCAACCATCCATTAATGGTCAAAACCACTGTCCATTAACCATGGCCAAATAACAAACACAATTCCCCGCAAGCTGCACGAATTCTAAACCAAGGTACAGATTCCTGGATCTGTTTCATCTTTTTTCTCTTGTCCGTGAGATCAGCCAAGACATTCGTCAAAATGCCCACGAACCTACCGGAGGTGGCTTGGGGCCAGCCACAACGGAGCGGAATTTGGTTGAGATACCCTCTAGTAGTTTAACCAGTTCTTGATGGTTTCTGATAGTTTCTTGGTTTCTCGCAAAAAATGGTGATTGATGGTGATTCTACTTCTTGATGGTTTCCTCAGGGTTTCTAAAAGAATAGGTGATTGTCTATTGCTATGTTAGATTACCGCAGTGCAAGTCTCAGAGGCTGAACAGCGCCGGAGTTCCAGTCGTGATTTCGGAGGCACCTTCCGACTACTGTACTTGGCATTGTGTGGCCCGGGACGCTGGGATGTAGCTATGGTAAGCACTGCAAGTTGAGTGCATGCCCACCACTATTACTATGGCTAACCGGTTGCTGATGCACATCTAGTTGGAGTCACCGTCAGAGATCAGAATCCGTCCACTTCCTGTAACAATTTGGGCGGGGTCTCAAAATAGGGAACGCCCCCATATTGGTTGGTTTATTAATTACTAAACATTGTTAATGTGAAGGATGACTTGGGGGTACCCCTGCGAATTGAGAAACCACCATACAGCCCCAGAAACCCTGGTTTTTTAGCAAGTCTACGCACTATGTCACTATGGAGGGCCAGGGGAGGTTGGCAATGAGTTGGGGCAACATTCTGGGCTACTCTGACCAATTTTGGTTTCAAGAGTGAAGGTTCATCGTGGTCTATGACATGTGCCTATCGCGCCTATGTTAATTTCAGAAGAGCAAATCAGAAAAAACTACTACCAAGAAACCGATATCAAGAATCCAGCAATCAAACTAATCCGAGCATCAATTATGGATTTCATTGGTATCACTAATGGGGATCAATAACCAATACACCAATGTCAACAACCGATATGATATGTTTTTTGAGCATCCTATCATCATCAAGTTCGAAGCTACACGAGATGATAAGACAACTGCCACTGCCACCGCACCAGGGTGGATGTTGCGGTTTTCCGTACTATGTTTGGGGTTGATTGGGTGCAAGTCTTCCTCCTAAACTGCAGTCATCCAACTGAAGAGGTTCACAGAGCTGCCACCTAACCATCAATCAACCAGACAGGTGAGGTTTCACCCACCAGTGCTTGAAAACCACCGGGAGTTTTAGGGCCATGCTGCCGCCAAGAAGCAAAGATGAGGCGACCAGGGAAGCGAATGTGGCCATGATGGCCAACCTGAGAATACGATCGCCGCAGTTGTCCGAAACCAACATCCTCATGGTGAAATCTGTGATTCCAAGCGTCAAATAATGTTGTGAACCAGCTTCTTAACAGTCATTCACCAGCAAGTGGTAGCTCTCTTTCAGCAACAATCAGTTTTATCAATTGATGTTCAAGTATATGATCAACCAGTGGTAACTAATTAATTAAGACTGATACAGGCTATAAGTTATAGCAGCCATTGTCCACTTTATCACAACAAACCAGCAGCAGAACCCCTCTCTGGATAGGTCACAAGGGATTTGGGCCACAACTCACATGTGCTTGCCAACTGACTGTGCACCACCGAAACACCGACTCTCTAACAAAAATGATTGTCCTCTTGTCCCTGCACACCCCCGGCTCGACGCGAAGGGCGTGCACTCGTCAAAAAAAATGATCATTCTGGACATGATTGCCTTGCAGATCTGAGAGATACCTGCCATTTCCATGGCTAGTTCACAAATATATCCCTTAATCTGCCGAAGACCCCAGAACCACTCCAAGAGGAATGGGGTAATGATTTGCATTGATTCACCTGTTGTCACTTGGCTATGGGTCAATATTAACCAACCAACTAATAATGGAGGATTTACCAACAATAATAAGGGAAAACAATGGTTACTGTAATGATGGGGGAACCAGTCAGCCACTTCAGGACATAGTTTTGGACAACAATTCGAATCGATCAAACACAAACATCATTATGTGGCTCCGGACAAAATGACGCCAAATTCTGAACCAACATGCCAGACCAGAGTAGTCCAACTTTTTCGATGTTCACATAAAGGCATTGTTTTTGGTGTAGCTTGAATTAACCTTTTCGGCATGAATACGGACAATTCACAGTCCAACTTGAACTGCCTACTCTAGACCCAACATCAAGAGTCCATACAAATGTGTGCTGGCCTCTGTGCAAAGAATGGTGGCTAAGCTAGTTAGTTATTAGTCATTAAGTTGGTCATTGATGCTATATCATCATTGAGTAATCAAATCTGTTGCTTAGTAGTTGGTTCTTGAGCAAAAAATGATGTCGAAAATCTCCCGTGACGAGATTCCCTTCGGCCTACGACTGCGGTTGAACCACCCCTCTGAAAAATGATTTTGGTCAATCAGCCATCCCAAAGTCATCTGGGAAAATCAAAAGGTCAACCAAACCACCAACCAGCAATTATTGTTGGTTTTCCCACATAGTCAACCATGATCAGCCATAGTTCACCATCGAAAATCATGTTTTCCCTTGGTGAAACAAATAAATAGACCGGCATTTCTGCTGCATTGCTCCCCTGCAAACACTCGAATCACATCCAATCACCGCATTCGCGACTCACCGGGTTCAGGTTCCCCGCCGCCCTGCCCCTTCACCAACACTGCTTCCGTGGCACCATCGCTCTGCTCGGGTGGCAAGTTCCACGTTCTGCCTGCAGCAAGGGACCCTGAAACGTGGCAGGATTGATCATTGATTATGGCAATCCAGAACTTTTCATGAGCAATGGTTGATTTTAGTTGATGGCAGTTATTGATGGTTGATGACGGTGGATGCTTGATGATGGTTGATGACGGCTCATGACGGTTGATGACGGTTGATCATGCTTTGCGATGATTCATGACAGGGGAAGAATCATCTAGCAGACACAATGATCACCCAGGATGGAGTAAATGCTCTGGATTCTTCTTGCAAGGGATCAATGAACACTAAGTGTCAATCATGGGAGATCCGTATCAAGAGGTTACCAGCTGTGGCAGTGCATGGAATTTTCACTACTCGATGGTTACCGTCCTGACTGTTCTTGCCAGATTGTTGTATGGCGTCCAAGTGCAGACTGGAGAGGGGTTTGGAGGCACGGCAACTCCCAAATACCCACCGATTAGTCACGACTTATTTGTTATGAACCATTAAATAACAATAATTTCAAATCAATCATCCTGCCAGTATTAACTTGCTTCAGTAGCCAGCCTGCTAACCACCTTGTAAACCACCCGGCGGTTTAATCCCGAACTAAGCAGCTTGTTCACCACCAACCGCCTTGTAAACCCTCAACTAACCACCGTAAAGCATCAACTAACCAGCTCGCTAAAAATACGCACCAACTGTTTATCATGAACTTGTTAAGAAGCAGCTTGTTAATAGCGAAGCACTAACCAGCTAGCAAGTATCATTAATAACCAACACGCACCATTATGCTTAATTACCAACTAGCTTATGGTTCATTAATATTTATTACCAGTTGGTGAGTTAATGGGTGATCAATAACTGGCTTATGAAACCTACCAAATTTCTCAGCACTGGATCTCCAAGCCTCAAGGATGACGCGGGCAGGCGTGACACGGCCCACTCTACCTCAGGTGCGACCCTAGGGTCGCGAGATTTTCCGGGTTTTTGCTTAAAAACCCAGCTTCTTGGATAGGTAAACCATTAGAAGTGGTGGATTCTCCATGCAAATAGATTAGTTTACCAGATCTTGCCAGAGCGTACTGGCATTGAGTTGCATCGTTGCAAGTATACAATGTAAAAAAGCTAGTTTGCGAGAGTTAAGCATGATGTAACGATCCTGAATTATAGTGAATGATAGGGACTGAATGATAGGCTATGATAGGCTATGATGGCTGTAGGATCGTGAGAAATGGTTGAGGAATGGCTGATGTTGCTTGAAGCTGCCAGTGAACGATAGGTAGTGATGGTGAATGATAGTCAAGAAGAAAAGTATATCATCGCGGTTGGTGGATGAAAGGTGGTGCTTGACAAGAGTGAATGACTCGAGGTAATAATGGTCAACAAACTGTCAACCATGGACAACTCTCCGATTAATGGATCGTTGTCTTCACAGTTCAAGTAATAGAGCCATCTCAAATTATGCGAAGACATCATTTACCAGCAAGAGCCAGCCATGAATTTAGATGACGTAAGCCCTATGAACTACCTACTACCACCGACTAAGTGCAAACTGTTGAGTACTAGCCCTACTCCTTCCCCTGTCCCTACACCTCTACCACTACGACTACTACTACTACTACCTCTACTACTACTTCTTCTACTACTACTACCTACTACTACTACTACTACTACCACCACCACTACTACTGCTTCATTGGCGCATCATGAACTACAACTGCCAGGAATTCCTTCCAGGCGCGCTTCGCATGTACTGCTCTGGAAATGAAGCCTGGCGCAACAACCCCCAAGTGGGAACCGAGTGTTGCTTCACAACGCTGAATTCATCCTGTGCGCATCGTTGTGGGAATATCTGGGCTTCTTAACATTGAGAACCCCAAAAAATGGATCGTTTCTCTAAGTATTGGATGATTCTGGGGCCCGCTATTTTGATAAACACTGGGTAAATGCAACGTTCAGTGGATAGATGTGGATAGCAAGGATGATTGAATAGCAATCGTGGTTGAGAAGGGTTAACAATCTCTAAGCATCATTGTCAAGCATCGTCGACACCGGTTGATACACAGGACAAACATGTTAATGAAATATCAATATACGTTGATACAAATTGCGCTTGAGAATCATCACTATCAGGTATAACTGCTGTGTCGTAGTGAACCCACCCCATGTGAGCATACCACATATGCAACTTTGGCTGTAGGTATGCCCATCGCGTTTTTCCAGCAACAGGCTCTCGCCCACAAAAGCTCATGGTGATATTGATTCGCAAATAGGTAATGATAAAGTCCATTGACAACACATGATCATTGTTGTCACATTGATTCCATATATGTATCTGTCTGTAAATTAAAAAATACATATATATATATATAACCTTGGTGATTTACTTGATCCAAACAATCATCGATTGATTTGCAATTCAATATACCATCAAACCTAGTTCCTAAGATCATGGGAACATACCAAAACTACTTGGTGCTAGTCTCATGAAACATTGACTATTTGGATGATCATCCCACCTGGTGAATGTAAGCATGTTCGTTCAGCTATTTAGAAACGTAGAACCCACTTGTGGTAGTTACTCACCATGAGCTTGCGAACCAGTTTCATGGTTGATGGTTAGAACATGGTCATCTAGCATTTGGTTCCAACCCTCCTGGTAGCTCCTGGCTTTGCTTAAAAGGGGCCTTTCCAGGGCGCCCAGCGCTGGGTACCCCTGGCTCCAAATCGCTCCAACCAAACATGATAACATGGTAAATCACCCTATCAAACCCTATAAACCATAAATATAACATGGTAAATCACCCAAGCAGTTCACCATGGCTACAAGGTGGCCCCCCTGGTTCTAAGTTGATTACAAAGACTTTTAACTATACTTATATCTACCATTTGCCTGTTAGTTATCCTAGTTATGTTCACCAACTTAGCGAACGTCTAGGGGCCCACCTTGTGGGATAACAACCAACAGTGGTTGAACAACTATATACTACTTGGTGGTTTTATAGGGAAATTGTGTGATTTTCTATTGTTTACAATGGTTAATGGTGGCTAACTCTATCTGGGATTTGCCATGATCTATGCTGGTTTCCTAGGGTTTTTCTATGGTCTTCCGTAGTTTTCCGTTGGTTTTCTATGGTTTTCCTATGATTTCCGGTCAGTCCCTGGAAGTCATGGCTGCGCGAGCTCCCGCGCGCCTCATGTAGCCCTTCGCTGCGGGCCCAGCCCTCTTCTACACTGCCCAGCACGAACCAAAGGCTGGCGAGCCTGGCTGCCACCGTGGGTATCCCAAGGTCCATGCGAACAGCTGGGGTGATCTTGGTCACTTTGAGGGGAATTAACCATTAGTTAGGACATAAAAATAGATATTTAGTGGTGACAAACAAGAATCGCTAGTGACAAACAAGAATGAAGGATGTGATGATTGAAGATGGTGCATGGTAATTTCCCTCGGTAAACAAACATAGCGATGGAAAATCACCATTGTTAAAAGGAAACCCTGGGAAACCAGCTATAAATGATGGATTCTCCATTGCCATGTTGGTTTACCAAAGGGTAGTCAGAATATGAAAATGCATATTTAATGGTGAATCATGGTCACTTTAGGGTGAACCATGATTATCAACTTAGTTAGAACATGAACATTTTTATGTTTGGGTGTTTCTCAAAATAAGGGACCCCACAAGTCATCATTTATTTGTCATTTAGAGGTAGTAAACCAACCATTTGAGTGGTCCTCCATTTTGAGAAACCACCATTTAGTGATCATGGGCACGTTAAAGTGAATCATGATCTTCTTCCAATGGTAGGAAACGATGGTGACAATTGGCCATGCCGACTTCTCTATGGCGAATGTTTGACTATGCTGCTGAGTGATAACTGATGATAAATGATGATGATCATGGCCGGCCTGGTACCAAGCTGACTACGTGATTATGGGCTGGCTGAGTATTGCATCGGCCCGGAATGAGTGGTGACGGCGGCCATTGGTTCCTTGGCTTTGTCCTTGTCGCTAGACCTATGAACTATCCAGCTGTGCATAGCAACTTTTCATAGGGAAATAGACCAGGTACATGATTCATTGACAACTTACTTGGGGATGGATAGCTAGCAACAATTGCCAACAATGTCATAGATTAATATAGATTATGGATACAAAGAGATACTTCCCAGCGCACCAAAACACACGCTATTATCATCCCAACTATTCATTATACACTACAGAAAGCAAGCTTTTGGGTGCCAATGGTTGGTGGAGATCTGTTCCAACTAGCCACAGTTGCCAACAACACTTCAGGGATGTCTATCACAACTATTTTGTTCGAACACTCCTGGTAGCTTCTGGCCTCGCTATGGGATATTCCTGGCATAGCTCCCTTCCACCCATCACCTTGACACTATGGATACGCAGCTCATTGGAAACCAGCTGACGAGTCGACCGACGTTGGAACATTTCTACCCGTTCCAATGTCTGGTTGTCAAAAGTCCTCACAGTGCTGTCGCTTTACTTTCTGCTCGTCAAAGCATTCCCACTATTCACCAGTGATGCTTATGAGACATGATTGATCACCATTCTCACCCACTACGCTGAATCACTTTGAAACCTGCTGGCTGTGGGTACCAAGCTATTCTCATCCCATGACCAAACTACTAGTTCATCCCTGGATTTGGTGGTTTCTCAAGGCAAAGGGAACCCCAAAGCCATGCTTGGTTTATGACTATAAATATTTGCATATATAATATAATGATGATATATAATGATTATGATAAACCACCACATATGATCCTTTTTAACTCATATATAATCGTACACTGTAAAGGTACGGGCAATTCCCACCCTTTGCCCCGCAGGTACAAGAGTGACGGGATCATCATCAGCATCATCAGCAACATTATCATTATCATGATCATCATCATCATCATCATCATCATCATCATCATCATCATCATGATCATGCGGGACGTGGTGGACCCGCACGCACTCCCGGTGCTACCTCTTTTGTGTATATGAAACATATAGTTCAGCGGGGGTGGGACTTTGATTTTGGTAATGAGTTCTTCGTATATATGAAACATATAGTGCAGCGGGGGTGGGACATTTGATTCTGGTAATGAGTTCTCTTGTGTATATGAAACATATAGTTCAGCGGGGGTGGGACATTTGATTCTGGTAATGAGTTCTCTTGTGTATATGAAACATATAGTTCAGCGGGGGTGGG
>VSDK01002553.1:75284-141020 GCA_009767595.1 Symbiodinium kawagutii | reverse complement strand
TGAACCGCTGACGCTACCAAGGTGAAGGCATCCCCACGACTCGTAGGTGACACGAAGCCATGGTAGTACAGACTTCAACCACCTTCAGGATACGGTAAGCCTTCCCAGGTCGCACATCCAAGTGACTAACGGAGGCGACAAATGACGGTTTCTTAAGCCATAGGATACCCCGAAAGTTATGGTTGGTTTGCCATTCACTATGAATGATTCATGGAGGATGATAACTGGGGGTGTCCAGGATTTTGAGAAACCACGAAATGATGGGTGTTCGTATGCTTTGGGAAATGAATTCAACTCCCAAGCCCAGCCCTACTATCCCTACCGTCCTACCTGCTACTTCAACGTCCGAGAAACAAATGGATCGATAGCACCAACGCCAGCACGGACCGCAGGATGGGAAAAAGCACCTGAGGACCCACAACGGTGGCTTAAGGATCGGCCGATTCATGAGTCCCAGGTACTCCATGGATGATGTCTAGCTATAAAATGACCCAAATGAGGGGAAGTAGACTGTAACGTTTTTCAAGTCACAGGGAACCCCAAGCTGCTATGGTTGGTTTCTTATTACCAACTGGGATGATGATCCAGTCGTAGCAATCAGATCCCATGCTATGCAAATCCCCGGGCCGTCCGCATGACTTGTCGTCATGGCTTGCCCAAATCATGTTAACCCTAGGGCCTATGTATTGCTTCAAGAGTGGCTACTTCAGGAAGGGTCGGGGGGTGGATGGAGTTGCCTAGGCCTAGAGAAAGCTATGTGCTTCAACGAGTTATCTATAGTTAGTATTTATGGATGTTCAATATCTCCATTTTGTTCATAGGACTATTCTTGCATGTATCCTTTCACTAGATATCAAATCCAAATTCCTATGTCATTAATTTGCTATTTATTGGTTAGAGCCCAAAAAAAATTCATCCCTCCAGCTATCGAAGCCTCAGGGAGGATTGTGACCGTGTCCAAGGGGTGATAATGCTCTATGGCGATCTTCGACAGCAGCGATACAACCACGATTGTATATATGACATGTATACGAATGGTTTATATACTACTGCAGAAACCACATCAACTGCTTCACCCGTAGTGCACAATGACTAAGCATTGAATAAGCATCATCGGCCATTAGCTACCCCCCATATTCACCATTACCAACCATAACTAATCAGTATTTGCCATGATGTTCATTATTATTGAATCCAGCCACTACGGAAGTGATCAGCCAGCATACAATTTACTAACATTAAGCCACTATGCCATTCACCACTATGAAATCCAACCACTAACTGTGACCGTCTTTCTTCATGGATGATACCAACATTTACCGTCATCCAACCGCTACTTGGAGGTGCACCCCCACTTAGTAAGTGGTCACTATCCATGATCTTTTAGCGGTTACAAGCTACCTTACAGGGCTTATAACCATGGTTATAACCCCAGGTGCACATCCAAGTTCGGAAGGGCAGCCTGAAAGACTAACACATCAAGCCAGTCATGTGAAATGTGCTTCATTCTCATCACGGCAAAAAAACCGGCAGGCACTTCGCACGTCAACAACAAGCGCCCCACTCACATAGGAAAATAGACCATGCAAATGCATATTTCTATATTCAGTCATAGTCAAATATGTTTAAACAAATCAACAAACAAATATTTATTTTGAATGCAGTATGTGCAAAAATAAAACTAGACACGTGTATAACCAAAGATACATATGCAGATATGCATATGCCAATATACATTATGATAGCAATAAAATGATGATACTTATAGTTATTCATACATGTTGTGCAGGTTTAAACTTCAAGCATGTATACATCAAAGACATGAATCCATATCTATCTCACACACGAGACATGAATCCATATCTATCTCAAACACTTCAAAACACAAACGATCCTAGACGCATATTGTTGCAGGCAACAACATGTTCCTCATTAAACAAATAAATGTATAATCAAAAAATATATGGATTCAGCTCCAAAGGTGTGTTTAACAATGAACATAAATATATATATATATATGTATATAAAAATTATTATTCACATTTATTTTGTATAAATATTAATGTGCATAAATATATATATATATATATCCATATCTGTATGAAACCACCCACCACCGACTTTCCTTCAGCTCCAAAGGCACACGCAAATTCTCACTAGGCACTGGAAGCAACAGCTCAAGGCCTTGGGTCACCTTGCCCAGCATCCTCTTCTGGTTTGGCGGTTTAAGCCCCTACCATCAACTGGTTGCTGGTTTCAACGCACGGTTAATAGTGGTTAATAATGGTTATTAATGGATAACAATGATAATTAATAATGGTTGATACTAATCATATATCTGGTTTGGCGGTTGAACCACCACTATGAAAATATTACCCTCTGGTGAACAAACATGGCTGGCTGGAACATCCACCATTTTGTTAGGAAAACCCTGGGAAATCATCCATTTATAGCAGATTTTCTATTGCCATGTTAGTTTACCAGAGTGTAGTCAACCAAGTATTTGTTGATAATTATTAGGTGGAATAAAACATGTTTGAAACCACCAATCAATTTTGGCTTTTCAGAGCAATGCTGACCACCCCAATTGACGATTGAGGAATGATGGATGGTAGGTGACTCCAACAGATGTTCAGCTTCAGCTGCCTTCATGATGTTTGATCAACAGCGTTATGAGCCACTTTGCTTCCAATGAAAAAATGCTTCAATCAACTTATTCATTGGGTGGTTTCTCACAACAGGGGACCCCCCGAATCATCCTTATATGAGCCATTTATAATAGTAAACCAGCCATTTTTTGGGTCCCCTATTTTAAGAAACCACCATTGGTTCAATCAACTTATTCATTGGTTAGGCCCCTGAAAGGCCACTTAGCTGCCACTTAGCTGCCATGATTGACGACCATTTGGTTAGGCCACACCGAGGGCCGGATCCCCCCGGCTCCTAGCTCCCTCCTGGTGGAATCCCCACTGAGCGCAGTGCCCAGTACCCCTGGCTGTTGTTCCATGACTGTCGGCAGTCCGCTGTTCCAGTGTGAATTTGGTACCTATGATCATCATCCAGCTGTTCATAAGCGTTATCAACAGGGAAAGCATCAATAACTTGGAGGGTACTCCATTGATAAAGCCACCTGCATGGATTTGGGACTACTTTTTGGGAATAACCCCTCTTCATATTATGAACACATCATAGCAAGCCACTCGACTTTCACTACCATGGTTTCGACATGTTCCTCAAGCTATGGTTACTACTTTGTGAATTATTCATTGTCGAATGGCGAACCATGGATGGGTTGTCGTCAGGTTTGGGATTTATTCCCGTTCGTTTTGGGATTGTTTTGTGCGTTTCTGGTCTGGGAATAGCGAATACAATGTGGTGGGGTTATTATACGTGTTTAGGTGTGGTGGAATTCTTGGTTTCAGGGCTTATGGTTTTAGGTTTGAGTTCAGGGTTTATGGTTTTAGAGTTTTTGGTCTTGGGGTTGCTTTTGGGATTTCTCTTTTAGGGTCGGGTTTAGGGTTGATGGTTTTAGTTTTAGGGTTACTGTATGTGTTTTTGGTTTAAGGGTTGATTTCAGGGTATTCGATTTTCTGGGTTGGTTTTAGGGATTGTGGTTTTAGGGATTGTGGTTTTATGGATCCTGGCTTTAGGATTGATTTAGGTTTTATGGCTTCATCGTTATGGTCTTAGGGTTGGTTTCAGGGATTATGGCTTTAGGGCTGTTGCTAGCTTGGGTTCTGTTTTTAGGGTTGATTATAGTTGATGGTTTAAGGGTTGATCCTAGCGTTCCAGGTATTCGGATTGATTTTAGGGTTCCAGGCTTTGGGGTTGGTTTTAGGTTTTCTGATTTTAGGGTTGCTTTTAGGTTTTATGGTTGTACGGTTGAGTTTAGGGTTTTTGGTTTTAGGGTTCATTTTATGGTTTTGCTGAAGGAACTGAAGTGCTCAGGAGCCCCAAGGTGACATGGAAACTTATTGATGGTGGTTTCGTAAATTAAGGAACCCAATCTCACAAAAATGGTAGGTTTGTAGTATAAATGGTTAATGGTCGATTAGTGGGGATCGCTTTTTTTCTGACTCAGTCTACGGCTTGGTGATTTCAATCCTTCAACATATGCGCAAGCCAATCAACCTAGCATCCCAAATATGGAAACTGAAATGTTTCAAAGCACCAACTAGTTGTTGCTTAATCATTATTGTTGGTTATCATCCATTATTATTAATTAATCATCATCAATGGATAACCATGTACCCGCGAACTCGGCAAGTTGCCTCGAGGGGTTGGCAGCTCCAATAGTCACAAGCCGCCTCGCTACCTCCCCACCCCCTAGCCTTGGGGGCCTTCGCTCAGTCCCTGTGATCATCAACCCTTTTCCATCAATAGCTATGGGGGTTAATGGTTAATAGCTGGTTAATGGTTAATAGTAGGGGATAATGAGTAGCAATAGTAGGGAATATACCAGCTAATTATACAAATTCAGCCTAGACTTGTCCATAACTATAGACTTGTCCATAACTATCTTCTTTGATATGGTTTATAATCAACTATTCCTAACCATCAATAGTAACTACTGTCAAGTGCAAGGTTGTTCAAAGGTATCATGTGTTTTTTCCTGACTAAGCATCAATACCTATTGTGAAGCCAAGGACCCTTCACAGTAATCATCATGATCGATACCCAATTGGGTGTTTCTCAAAACGGGTGACCCCCCAAATCATCCAGTTTATCAACCATTTACAATAATGAACCAACCATTTTGGGGTTCTTCATTTTGAGAAACAACCAATTATCCATCATAAACCATCACGAACTGTTAGAAGGTGGCCCCCCTGGTCATAAGTTGATTAATAAGCCATTTAACAAGCTAGCTATGTCTATCATAACTGGTAGTTACCCTAGTGAACTAACCCAAGTTAGCTAACTAAGGGGGCCCACCTTGTACTAATAATGGGAATAATCACCAACCAACATAGCAGTTCATCCACCATATCAGCTGCCTGGTAGTTACCCTAGTGAACTAACCCAAGTTAGCTAACTAAGGGGGCCCACCTTGTACTAATAATGGGAATAATCACCAACCAACATAGCAGTTCATCCACCATATCATCTGCCTGGTAGTTACCCTAGGGGGCCCACCTTGCAATCGTTGGCCAGGCTGCACACAGGCTGCTGCTGAGGAACGTTTTCGGAAGGGCTCCAAGCGGTCCACGCGCAGCAAGCGCAGGACGCGGAAGACGCGAACCAAGCGTTTTAAACGAATGATGCGGAGCAGTCCAGTAGCTTTTCCAGAGATCCTCAGCTGAGACATTGCCATGTTATGGTTGGGTGTTTCGATCAAAATCGGGGGCCCTTTTAGTTATGGTTGGTTTCTTACTCTAAATTGGGTGTATCTTATCGAGAAGCCACCACATGGCTGTGGGTACCCCTGGCTGTTCACATCCCATAAAGGAACCGGAATAGTCTTGGTTGTATTGTTCAGCTACCCAAATTTGTCGGTAATGGCGGTTTCTCAAGTCATGACCCCCCGAAATCATCTAAGTCACCATTTCTGGTAGCAAACCATCTATCTGTCCCCAAACCGGCTCCACCGAAGCATGTACCCGAGGTCCATAATACGGACAGACCCACGGGGATGGCCCGGCACCCGATGCTGTTGGAGTCTACCATGACAAGTTAGTGCCTTCATGCGATCGCTCTTCGCTAAGGAGTTGACTAGTTCATGTAACTGGGGACTGGCGAACCACTGATTATGGTGGATAAAACTTAAGTATTAAAGGCCGTTTCTCAAAATATGAACCCAAAAAAATGATTGATTTACTATCATTAATGACTCATATTGGATGATTTGGGGGAACTCTGCTTTGAGAGCCCATAACTCTAGGTCAATGGCGAATCTTTAGCGACCTACAACTGCGGGGTACTACTCTGTAGCTACGCAGGTACCACCAACAAAACATCTTTACCTCAAAGAGCGTACCATCATGGCACGTCCAATGACCCGCTTGTACGATCGCTGAGCAGCGGCATGGACGTTGGGCTGAGTGGTGTCTTGATAGTGGGATTCTCAAGCCGGTTAGTAACACCAGGAATGATATCAGCGTGTACAGCAATGTAAAGCATAAGGCGGGTTGGAAAGTATAGTCCAACAAAAACCGTTTGTAAATAATTTTCAAAGGAACATACAGGTTCGTCCAGAAATGGAGTGAGTTACCCCTCAACCATCCAAACATATCAATTATTGACAAGCAAACCACTGAACAGAGTTGGGCATACTGGCACGAACTCATATCTGCTTGGTGGTTTCTAATAATTAGTCAACCAACCATTTGTTAATGACTAGAGAGAAAATTAAAAAATGTCTAAAACCACCAACCAGCAGTTGTTCAATCACTATTGTTGCTTATTATCCTGTATTATTAGCCATTATTGATGCCTATCACCCCTATAAAACCACTAACCAGTCATGCTTGATGTGTCATGATGGCTCCTACCAGATATAAGTTTGTGAAGCCTTTTTGGGTTCTCAAATTTTGATCACATCTTCCACCTGTGCACCAGCTCTTGACGACCAGCTCTTGAAAGATGTGCCTCCACAATGCTGGGTGTAGGCAGCGTGAGACTCCCCAAGAAGTCGCAAACATTCTTCTGGTTGGTGGTTTCACCCCCCCTATGAAAAAAATATGCATATCAACCAACCGTTTGTTGATAACTACCATATAGGGAAAAGAAAAACATGTTTGAAATCACCTACCGGTCCATCATCAACGGAAGATCACAGATGCAACAGGTAGAACCCACTGGTAGTTGACGACACGATCTACCTCCCACCACCCTTTACCACCAGGTAATCTTCCAATAAGCTGCGGGGCCCGGAAGGAAGCTTAACGTGGTGGTAAGACAGAAAGTAGAGATTTCTCAAGCCATAGGGGGACCCAAAAAATGGTGGGTTGATTATTTCTGTGGATGATTGATATTAATTAATTAGATGATTTGGGGGGTCCCCTATTTTGAGAAACACCCATATTTGCTGCTTTTCTCAACCGGCGGACAGCAGTTGTTCACATGCCCATGCGAAACTCTGCTGCCCGTACTTATATCTTGTTCATGACAAACTCAATTGGGGTCCAAATTGAGTTCAAGAAGGGGAAGCAACTCGATTCAGAACCCGCAGGGAACCCAACATCGAGCAAAAAAACAACCTCTGTGATCCCATCAAACAATATCTGGTTGGTGGTTTCAACCCATATGAAAAATATTGGATATATTGGTCAACCAATCATCTGTTAATGATTACAAGGGAAAATGAAACATGTGAACCAACCCACCAACCACATATCCATTCCTTTGGAGCTCAAGGTAATCAGTTCGGGCGCGAGCGGTTTTCTTCCACCAAAGCTACGCTTGATGGACAAAGTCATCCAAATGGAGCAAATGCATCACATCCTTAGCGCGCTGACACGGGCTATGGCTGGTGCAACTGCCCACCCGTGGCACAACTCACCGCCCGGCCGTCGCCGAAGGTGCATCGCTGCCAGGGCCCGGGTGAACCCTACGACCGACATGGGGAAGGGCTGGATGGCTGGACTTATGCCCTTCATGGTATCGCCGAAACCAAACATGGCCATGGTCAGAATAGCCAAAAGGGTTTGGAAACCCACCTGGTGGTGGGTGGTGGTGGGTGGTGGTGGGTGGTAGTGGGTGGTAGTGGGTGGTCATCCTAGTTGTAAGTTGTCAGTTTGTTGCAAGGTTATCCAGGAGTCCCTCGAAAAGAATCATCAGCAGCGAACGGATGCAATCCACTACGCATCACTGGAGTGTTGACAGGGTCAGCTGTCACCAGTTGAGACTCAATGATATCACACTATCAAACTGTTCACTGATTTGTCACGAATGTCTCTCGTCAAAGTCCATGACATCTCCATCACCAATGCTGCTTGTTACTGGAACCACCATCGCAGTTGCACCATGACACTCAACAGTATGGTTGACATAGCTCATCCATTCCGCAGTTGGGATCATGATTCAATAAAAAAACATGGAGCAAGCAAAAATCCCAAACATAACCCGTTGGACGCACATATTGTGCCATTCATATAGGGTTGCTACAGATTCCATAATGCCATTGACAAGTGACATCAAATGATTCATATCCGCTGGTCACATTCGGAAAAAATCCGGTATCACCCGTGCCATGTAGATGTCCTCCCAACACCAAGGTGACATACTAAATAGTCTTTTGCAAGCTTGGCTTGCGAAAATTACCTTGCAACCGCAAACGGCTGTGGTTGATGTCTGATGGTTCACCCGGCGTACGCTCAAGTTACCTATGTAAAACCTAGCCTTGGCTTGCGTCCAAATGGTTGCTGGGGGCATCACAAAGTCACAAGCCATCTCGTCAATTTTGGCTAATCATGTTTAATGATGCTTGAAAAAGGATTCATGACGCTAACGGTCAGTACTTACGTTCATTAAACATGATTCTTGATGATCCTGATTCACAGTTCGATAATTGTTGATGGTGATTATTGACAATGGTCATTAATCACATTCATCAATAAGCTTTGATTATTCATCATTTGACTTGTGCACCTTTAGCTGTTCCAACGTTCACACTCGCCAACCCAGCTTCATTTGTCCAAGAGTCTGGTAAAAGCAGTAGGACATCAAAGAAGAACCACGAGGAGAGGTATGTCCTGGCAATTACACCTCAAAAGCTCGGCGAGGACAGCTGTCTTGGTCGACTTGGCAATCCAGGTTTGACGGGATGGACGGGGTGATGATGATGATGATGATGATGATGATGATGATGATGATGATGATGCTGCTGCTGCTGCTGCTGCTGATAATGATGATTATGGACAATGATTTTATTGTCATATCATGATTATGCTGAACCTCCTCCAATCATCTGTTGTCTTTTGTGTTGATAGTCCTTGTTGATGACCTTTGTTTGATTTTGGCGGACAGAAACGGACACGACAGCATCTGACGGCATCAAACATGAGCGAATCAGTCAAGAACTGTCCCGCAGCCACACAGCACACGCTGACCAAGTGGGTCAAAACCTTCATTTCCCAGTCGGTCAGCAAAACAAAAACAAGTTGGTCAACAGTTGTACTGGGTTAAACCTTCCTTTGTAGACTGTTCTTTAATCAACCACCTTAGACTAATCAATGGCCAACATTGAGCACAGTTGCTTGAGCAGTATTCATCCCCCAGCTGGCGAAGGCGGACCGGAAATAGAACAAGATATGGCTGTGGGTCAGTTCACCCTCTAGCCCTGGTTCCCGCATCATTAACCAGGCTGTTTTCCCTATTATGGTTGATTATTATCCCTAGAAAACAGTTGTTTTCTTTCTCATTGTTGGTTATTAACCCCCATCAGTTGGTTGACCAATATTGACCCATAGCCATATTTTCCATGCAGCCAAAGAGTCTCCATTCCCCTGCACTGCATGAGACAGCGTTCGGAGTCTGTAGCACTGCCAGCAATGATTGGCACAGCGATCAGACTGGAGATCGAATCTGGTGCATAAGTGAACAACCATCCCAATCAATATCAACTGCTATGAAGTGGCTATGAATCACTCTGAAAACCTTGTTAACCTCTTGTTAACACGTTTTCTTCTTAGTGGAAAACATGTTCAAATCATTCTTGGTCACTAGAAAACCGAACTGATCAGCTCAGCTCACCACCTTATCAACCACCCTACCAAACACCTGATTTTCACCACACCGGTGACTATCACCCGATTTTCCAAATTCCCGCTCCGAAGCAGTTTGATGTTGTGGTTGGTTGATGATTGACAATGAGTTGGCCAATAAGAGGCCTCTTTTCTCCTCCATGGTCAGTAGATCGACTCATAGTAGTTAATCATAGATTTGCTCACTAACTCTTACGCCAATAGATTTACGCCTCCAGCCGGTTAATGATTGACTCACAAGCTGGTCAAAGCTGCGGGGGCGTTCATGATGGTCAAAACTGGTTCAGAGCACATGTTTGAAAGGAATGACCAGGAAATTTCAACAACATCTGGCATCAATATCGCTGCGGGGCACCCAAAAGCAGCCCTATGAGCCCTTCCCAAAGATATACATATATATATATATAAATATATAAACAGAACAGGTGCTCACATGTCAGGATCTTCTTATCCATTGATCTTTGCTGATATTCAGGAGACCATAGATTCAACCAGCTTGGGTTTCCAGTAGTTGTAACTTGGGTTATAAGTTCTAACTAGTTCACTTATAACCATAGAAACCAAATAACAAATGCTTAGGGGCCCATACCTTTCGGATTTTCTGGTTGATATACTTTCTTTGGGATGAGGCCGGGTGAGGCTTGGCCCAGGGTCGAGTTTTTTCACCCAGCCACGACGACGATAGCGCAGCTTTTCATGCACGTAGACTGCAGTGCAGAAACAAACCTTAGGAAAGTCAATCCGTTGAAAATGCTGATTTTCAAAAATCCGGATCGAAAACCTTACGATTTTCCAACTTAATTCGTAGAAATCCCTGGTTGTCGATTTCCTGGTTGCTTCAGAAACTCATCTAACATCCAGTTGGATAACCATGAGCAATTGCTGGCTGGTGGTTTCAACCCCCTATGAAAATAATGCATGTCAACCAACCATGTGTTAATAAGTGCCAGGGAAAATAGAAATGTTCAAAAACACCAACCAGACAAGATTTAGGGCTAACATGGTAAAGCCATGATCAGAACTTAATGCAAAGACGTGGAAAATGTCTGTCATTTTGATGGTTGCTCCCCCATCTCTCATGTAGACCAGAGTTGAGTCTTCGTGGCCATGTTTCAGCGCACCCCGACACCCACAAGCAAAAGCATCGCTTCTTTGGGCAAAAAGACAGCAAATTCTGGGCAATAATTTAGCCTGTGGTGGTTGAACTATGGCCGATGATGAAGAGCCAAAGCAAAGGAGTCACCAATTCCAAACAAGGTGGTGACCCCAAACGTTATAAGCTGGTTTAAGATTTGCCAGTAAACTATGCTTATATCGACTATGATTTACCTGGTAGTCACTCTAGTCATAAAGACCAACTAGTTATGGTAACTTGTAAGGTTATAATCTTCAGTGATGGCGATATGTCCCAACCATGGTGCCATTTGCCTACAAGGTGGGCCTCCTTGGTTATAAATTGAATAATGTACCATTTAAGTATATAGTACATCTGCTAGTTACGCTAGTTATAAGCCAACTTAGATAACTAATGGGGCCCACCTTTTAGTAGTTGCCCTAGTTATGTTCACCGACTTAGCTAGGGGGCCCCACTTGGTAGGAGGGCCTCATCCTCCAGGGCTTTTGACCCATAATCCCAAGCCAGCGTTCTCAAGAACGTGTAACAACCTATACAATGTGGGCCCCCAGCAGTTATCAAGTTGGGTTATAAACGCCTATAACTGGAGAGAGCTGGTAGTCCACGCTAGTCAAGTTTGTTCTAAATCAATCTGTTGCTGGTGAAACGGGGTCCTCCTTGTAATGAACATTCAAACAAACACCGACAGAACTCTCCTTGTTGCGAGCTTCATCCAATTTCTTGCATGTCAATGATCAATTTATATCATCCAATATCCGTCAGAGTTCATGGTCACCCAATTGATTGTTGACAACACTCGGCCACCGGGCAGCCCTTCGAATTGTCAGCCATTAATCAGCATACAGCTGCCACCTCTTGGTTCTCAACTGCCCTGTTTTTCTGAAGGCTACCCCATTCAGCGGGAAACATCGGTCTCTGTGCATTTGGGATATCCATAATACCACCACTTGATCCAAAAATGCTTCTTGTCAGTAGAGAAACCACAATTTTTGAACACAACCGCAGAGTTGCACAAGCATTGATGATGATTGTGCAAAGACTAAACCGCTTGCTAGTGTGATTGTGACTGAAACTCAATCAAATTTATCCCAGCAAAGTCCAACTGTTGTGCTGATGCCTCTCTCTTATCGCCGCTGCAATCCGAATACTTGTATTTGTTTCCCTTTCCAGGGTACAGGTTGACCGCAAGCGACCGGAACAATGGCAGCAACCGCTTAGTTCCCTCGGATATAACCTTGATAAATAGCATGATTAGAAGGTGGGTTGCATCTCCTCAAACCATGGTTAGCAAGCAATTACCAGCAGTGGGGGTGCCCACCAAGTTTTTGTACTCGTGGCTAATAACCTGGTTGGTGGTTAGCTGCCGTGTCTCCAAAATATGGTTGTGTTTTAGAATCCATCATTGCCAGGTCTAGTTGAAATTCATAAGCACCTCTTGAAACCACCAACCAATAATGATCGATGGCTCTTAACAATGGCCAGGGACAAAGGATACAACAATAAGTCTGGATCAAGGGCTGTTTGCCAGGCTGGTCACATCCCATAAATGAGCAGAATAGGTACCTTCCGCTGTTGGTATGTGAGCTACTACCCATTTCTGACATGGTTGGTTATGACCTATAGCCGTAGCCCATGTAAGTATATGTATATAATATACCTTATTCTTGTTGGTTGCGAACCTCTATGGTAACGAGTAACCAGCAAATTAACCATCCTTTTCCCATGAATCTACCATTATTTAAAGTGCTATACAGTACCCGTATACACATGGAACCCGTAACTAAAAGGTTGCTTGTCTCAACCCAAAACAGCAACTCGACAGCAGCCAAAGCAGAACCTGGTATAGCACTGCTGGTTACACACTTTTTGGTACAATATTGGCAAATATTGGCTAACCAACATCATGGTGTGACATGTTGATGCAATATCACTTCGTTTACCGCTATTGATATATTGTTGTAGGGTATTTTGCTTCAATCCTTATAGATTAGTTGGATACAGTATCAACCTTACATCAATGCATTGACTGTTCCGCTACGAGCAAGCGCTGTTGCTGGTGAAATTGGCTGCACAACCCACTGTCTCACCATGTTCACCTGCTTTCACCAAGTACCAACCATCTAAACTGACTAATTGACTCTCAACCCATCAATGCTTGTTTAGCATCTTTTATTGATGGAGAGGGGACCGCAATGAAAGCCAGTGGGTTGACTTGGTGGCTTATAGATCCTTTGCCAAAACTTGAGTTTCAAGTGGATACCTGGCAAATCCATCTCCCCAAAACACGAAAAATCAAAGTTAGAGGCTGTAAGTCACCTATAGTTAGCCACCATTAACCATAGTTATCCCCTATAGTTGGCCCACCATTCATCAGGTCGCACCAACCAGTAGTTGAACTAGATGAGGTGGTTCAGCTTATAACCCTGATCGTAAACCCTATAAGGTAGCTTACAATTCCCATAACTATCCATTAATCACTGATTTTTGCTAAGATAATAGCAATAATGACTAAAAATCCATCTCTCCAGCCAGTATTCCCTAGTAATCACGACTATAGTTAGCCACTATTAATCATTAAGCATAGTTATCCCCTATAGTTAGCACCAACCAGTCGTTGAATTCTGCGGCCAAGGCACAATAATGTCCAAAAACCAGAAGAACGATGCTGCCCAGTGTAGGATCTCAAAGACCTGGTCCTCGGCAGTCAACGGCGTTGGTTGCCGCTTGTGATATCCATATCCGTTGCTGGTGCAACCAGCGGCTTGGAATCCAGGTAGGACATCTTTTGAAACCGGGAAACCCGGGCTTTCTCTACAGAAAGTGTTTCTATTTTATGGATAGCTATTAATATGAATAGCTATCCATGGCTACCTTGCGAAACAACCATGAAACACAAATGTTTCTATTCTAGCTATCCAAGACTTACGAAAGGCGTTTGTGTATGTTTCCCCTTGGCTGGTGTATGATTGCGGATCTAATCAGTACCTGCTACACACGTCATCGCAAAATCAGCGGCGGCTGTGCATCCCCTCTGCTTGCAGCTGCTTAGAAAAACAACATGGTTTTGAGAGGAAACATCCGGAATCACTATGGTTGGTAATGAATGAAACGACTGGTGGTTAATAACAAAGAGGTGGAATAGACAACCTGCATATGATGAATCAATGTATGAAACACTTCAAAATACACCCTCTCTTCAACGTAGAAATGAACAAAACAACTTATCGTTCCGTTTCAGAATCTCTAGATGATGTAGTCGCAAATCATCTACCTGTGCCTGCGGGGCTTGAGATGATTGTATCAGGCATGCGCGTATCACGGGTATCTTGAAGATATTGATTGTCATATCATACCTGCTATGTTTGTATTGATGATATGTTTGTGCATGCTTATTAATGAAACAATGTCACCAAAACAGCTCACCACATTTTTTCATCATGAAACAAGCTGGCGAAGGCTTTGTTTCTGCAACCAGATATGGAGCCATCCTGGAGTGAATGCCTACTATCACTTACTGGACCATCCTCAAGTCTGGGTTTCATGATCTCCTTTTTTTGTTTATTGTTGGTCCAACATCAGTCATAGTGAACCACTACACTCTTCACCAACGGTTACGACGCCAACTCGTTGATCAACGAATCGCCTATTCCTGGGCAAGCCAAGTGAAAGGTTCTGGTGCACATTGCGCATCCACATGAAGGCCTCGTTTATGCAACTAGATACCTTACCAAAATTTTGAATATGATTGGCTATCTTGCAGCATGGTTTACTGACCATCCAAGTTCCTGACCACGAGTTTTCGGGGACATTTTGGGACAAACCGACAAACCGATTTCATCGCAACCACGAAAAATCCAACCGTGCCAGCCACCATCGGAGCACCCAAGCGACACTGGTTTGATCAAGGACATAGACGTTGACAGGCCCCACAGCAATGTCAAAGAGCAGTGCCACAATCGCCATGCAGTCCTTGCTGCCCAGTAGTGCAGCGTGGTGTGTTGAAGCGGTTTCCAACGAAGATTTTCCCATGAAACCAACCGAGTGAAACTTGGGTCATCACTAGGGTACCTATGACTGATGGTGCAGCTTAGTCAAATGGCGACCAACTTACAACGACCGCCTGCTACTGACGGAATCATCCCCCAGCTTTCTGGTTGGTGGTTGAACCACCCGTCTGAAACACATGGGTGAAGCAACCCACCATCCCATACGCAGGGTGAATCATATGGTGGTAAGGTGGTTGTAAGCCATTTAACAATGCTGGTGTCTACCATGACTGGTAGTCACCCAAGCAATAAACTGACTTAGCAATGTTTGGAAACATAACAAATGTGGAAAACTTTAAAACTGCCAAACATTGATTATCAGCGATTTGTTCCTTGGCACCCAACCAACAAAAACTACGTGTCATCTTTTAAAAGAAGCAAGTGGCTCTACACTGCAACCATTGGGTAAGCAGCTATTGCCCCCGCTTGAAGTGTGTGCTTCTCAAACTCGGGTCCCCCCGAATCATCTAGCTATTGACCATTGAAAGTAGTAAATCAACCATAGGTTGGGGGGTACAACCATGGCTTGACAAACCCCCAAATAAATGCACTGCAGTTGCTCACTTCTTGATGCCTACCTGTTGACCCCTGCTACTCCACAACCAGCAACGTCGATTTTTGTTGGCGCGTCGTTGGGCCTGTAAAATACATCCGCAGCAATGGTTGACAACAAACATCGGAATGATTAGACATTGATGCTGAATCATACTGAATGGTAGGTGTAAGTGGTTAGTGGTTAAATCCCTATCGAAAATCATCAATTATCCACCAACCATCCCTCAACATTGGAGGCCATTAGATATATATGTATATGTAAACTCAGCAACCAGAAGTTGTTTGACCACTATTATCATTTACTATCCCCTAGTATGATCGGTTACCCATCGCTATTATATCCATACACCCCTACAAAACCAGGATTTAACATAGTTCACCATATCAAATCTCACGGTGTAATGGGGAGAAACCCGGAATGAACAAATGCGCAGTGCTTAAAATGATTCCCGAGAGGCCTGTACAACCAACATATATATATATATGTATGTATGTATGCATTCACAGCCAGGATTCATATACAAATATGTATATTTGTTTGAAATAAATAGATTATATGAATAAATAAATATAAATATATATATATATAAGTAAATAGATTGATGAATAAATAAATAAATAAATAAATATATATATATATATTGAAACAAAAACATATACACATATAAGTTCAAATAAACAAACATACATATAATTTTATTGTTTCAAAAACATAAAAATGTATGTATAGATATATAAAAACAATATGTACGCATGTAAATGTGCATAATCATAGTACATATGTAGAATCTGAACCTAGATCCCCGTCATGGCGACAACAAATCAGCGGTGCTGATTTGTCTTCGGGTGAACCCAGGGGCCCCTTGGTTCAACGCCACAGCCGCAACCCTGCGAAACGGCTAAGCAAATCCAAGAGATCCCAGCAAATCTTTAGACCCGACCTCCATGGGATGGCAAGTGTCGAAAAGGTGATGGAAACGGGTGGTGAATGGGTGACAGGTTGGTGGTTAATAATGGTTAATGATGGTCAATGAAAATGATCAATCATTTAATTGATGGTCGATAATAGTTAATTGATGGTCAATAATGGTTAATAATGGTTAATTAATTGATGGTCAATAATAGTTCATCATGGTTAATGATGGTTGATAATGGTCAATGATCGTTCATGATGGTAAATGATGGTTTGAAGCTGAAAAAACTGAGAAATTACTCATGAAAATAGAACAGTGTTTAAACCACCAGCCAGGTATTTGACGTTAAATTGATGGTCGGTTGGTACTCAGTGATGATGAATCATGGCTAATGAATTACGCTTGGCAGTGGCAGGGTCAATTTTAGCCATGTTCAAGAGTGTTTTGCCGTGTCAATGATGCAAATCAATGGCCAATCAGCGCGGGACGACAAGTAAGAATACCCTATGATAGTCCCTTACCTGGCAACATCCACCATTTTTGGCTGGTTTCCCAGGTGTTCTCAATAACATATGGTGATTCTCCATTGCCACGTTACTTGACCAAAGGGTAAGCCACAACTCGTTAATGTACAGAGAGGTGCCCTCTGGAAGCTGTGATTCCTGAACGTCACCATGACAACGTTCCACACGCAAATGGTAAAGATAACTACTAGCAACTCCTAGGTGATGAATCTAAACAAACAAATCAAACTGGGGTACCACTCTGTATGGGTCTGTTCAAAGCCTTAGTGTGCCCCCAAGTTACTGGTGTTTTCTGTAATAAGAATGGCAAACTCAACTTGGATGGTCAGTAGGTACCACCATTTCTTGGCAAACCCGCATTATCAATTTAGTGCTGGTTGTGTGCTCAGTGAACCAAGCATTCCTTACCTTGCACCTGGGCGTAACATTTTTTTTTGTAAAAAAAGTCTGCTGGTGCTAAAGACAGGGCGGGATGTTTCCGGTTTAGGATTAGGCACCTGCGAATCTAATCAGCTATCCTTAAAGGTTGGCTGGTTTATGGGCACCCTCATGGATATGGAATACTTTTGGTTATGATTGAAATGTTAATGGACCTAGATGACAAACATATTTAAAAGGACTTATAAACAAACACACTTCAGAACATGGTTGCTTCTGATATCATCCAACGTTGGGAACCATGGATATGTCATCCAGCATAGGGATTCTTTAAGATATGTATCTATCCATATAAGCATTGGCATCTACTCAAATTGTATCGTCATCAAGCATGCTCCATCAGAAATTCATGGTGTCGGTTTGGAGGTACCCCCCAAGGCAATATCTATATTGTTGGCTATGGCTACTATGTAAATGATAATTGTGCTACTTTTCTTGTTGGGTCTTAGTTTGGTCGTGATAAGCTATTGTATCAGAATTGGCAACAAATATCGTTAACGCTTGCAAGATCTTGAAAGTACTATATTGATTTGCGACATGATTAGCTATTGTCAATATTCAAATATCTTATTAACAATGAACATAATCATTGGATACAACCATTAGGGCTATTATCTTGCTATTACAGTAGTTATACTGCTCCTGGATATACTTTCTCTTGGCCCTTGGGACCATTGAAACCCAGTCTAGCTGAGTAGCTGGATTCTTCATGTCAAGGAATGATGCACTCATGGAGGCAAACTCAGGCACATGCATGTTTGCATGCCTAACTGTGTGCACGTATGCATGCAGGTATGCATGAATCTATCTAGGTTGTGTGTACATCGGTCTAAAAATAAATATATGTATATATATATGTGAATATGTACATGTGTATTGATGTTGATGATGATGATGATGATGATGATGATGATGATGATGCTGATGATGATCGTGATGATGATGATGATGATGATGATGCTGATGATGATGATGATCGTGATGATGATCGTGATGATGCTGATGATGATGATGATCGTGATGATGATCGTGATGATGATCGTGATGATGATGATGATGATGATGATGATGATGATGATGATGGTGCGGATGATGATGATTATTTTGCTTTTAAAATCATTATTGTTATTATTAGTATTATCATTACAATTATCATCATTATTACTTATTGACATACTGTAATTATTAATATTATCATCAAAGTTACTATTAATATTATTGTCAATATCATTATTGTAATTATCTATCCAATCATGGATTTCCAGGAGCAAATGCCTCTCAAAATTTCCAGCAAGGTGCGACAGTATTCTGTGGTACTGGAAGATTCTTGATCAGCAAGTAAGTTACACCCCCCAAGGAATAAGTAGATGAAGTAGGCGTTGCCCGTTGCCATTATGGGAATTGGAAACAGCCAATAGCCATTCCCTGGTCAAAACAGCAGGTTTCCTAGTTGATGCACAGTTGATACTTTTTTGACACACGCAGCTAAATATGATGAAGGGCTGCAGTTTGCCATCCTAGTGATGATGGTAACTTCTAATGTGATCATCGTGACCAGCTATCATAGTTATCATGTGAACAATGGTTGTGGCAAGCAGCTATTGATCACCTGATTTTAATTAGCCACCTCAGTTGCCGCTGATTCACCACCACAGCAACTAGATTGATTATCCACAAAGTGATACTTAACTAGCTCAACTTAAAAGCATAGTTCACATCACATCACTTGAGTTCCAACTATGAGTTTATAGCTATACTGGCTATACTCGACAAAGTGACATATGGCTAGTTAATTAATCACATCACATCCACACTGCGGTGGTGAAAGTTACGGTAACCACCACCTCTATCAACCATCAGAGCTTTCGAGCTGGTTGCAGCTTCGCGCTAGGGCTCGCCTGGAATGACGGTACCTTGGCTGAGATACCGCCAGAAACAACCAAGAAATGCAGGGTGATCATTGGAGAAACATGGAAAAACCGTAGGATATCTACAAACTACCTGGTTTACTTGCTACAGTGATTCTGAAACACCATGATGATGTATGAATTTTGCAGAGAAAGGACCAGGTTTTTGGGCCCCAAAGTAAGCGACATAGGGTGGTGCACCCTTTGATCGTCACCTTCATTGGGGTGGCCATGCGAAACCACAGGCGGATGCAGGTGGGGTAGAAGGAATGGCGGCGCGGTGTTGGCGAGTTAAGTACCATGCTGGGTGTTGGAAAGGCATCTCCAGTAGTTAAGATACATGTTGATATCACGCATGTAATAGGTCTTTGTGTGCATATGTATATTGAAATATATATATATATACAAATATTATATATTTGATTAAATATATATATATATATTAAAGTATAAATATCTAGACACGTATATAGATATGTGTATAGAAATATGTATAGATCTGCAAACATACACATAGTGGTAGATCGTAATATCTGACGCATGTGCACGGACACGTGTAAGCGCGCATAGGTAGTCCAACGAGGTGGTCAACATCTTCATTACCAGCATCAACACCATGTTCATCATTCACCATTTTCAACGCTTAAGCGCCTTTACCCGGATCCATGGACAATGGCTAGACTCTAAAGCCACCTACGTCATGGAACCTCAAGAAGTGTGTGTGTGTGGGTGACCTGCACCAATCGGCACATTATTCAGTAGGAATCATATCATCACATGAGCTCATACTACAGGGTAGTTAGGATTATTCGTTGTGTGAATTCTATTGCACTCTTGAAAAAACTAGTTTTCTACTGGTCACGGATCCCTTCGTGCTACCATGATGTGGGACAACCTCCTCGTCGTGGTTGACGGGATGGAATGACAGAAGGACATTTTTCTTTCCCCCAATGTTGGGATTGTTCTCATCCGCGAGCTGTGCCAAGGAAATCAACAACTTCCTGGCTGTGGCCAAGAAACATGGCATTCATGTGGGGGAGGTCGACCCTGCCTCAGCTGTGCGTAGGCCAGGCATGCTGCGAGTTGAAACACAACACCGAAGGGCCCAGATCTTGCGTCACCTGAGATGTGTTGGACACATCGTTTTCTTCGCTTCATGGCATGCCTTCTGCTTCATCCTGCAGGTTGCAGGGTTGTAGCGTGATGGAAGACATGCAGGAGCGGTGCCCGCTCCCAATGCTTGCCGTCCATGTTGAAGTCTCCAGTTTTATGATGTTTGATGTACTTTTAAGAGTTTTGATGATCTTTTTTGACTACTTTGTGTCTAGTTGTAACGCCATCCACGAAGTGCCTTGCTGTCACGCTGTCGTGAGGACATCCACGATCGCCTGAGTGCTGCAGCGAAAGCGGGGCAAAGGCACCTACGGCGCTGGGTTGAAGGGGATGGAGCAAAGCCATTCGCTGGTTTGGTCACATACAGAAGCACACCGACACATACACACACACACACACATATAATCTGAATACATGAAAAATGAAGAAATATGTATATATATATATACATATTTACTTAAACATCATTTACATGACTATATAAATATACAACATATATGAGTACTCAATACAACATAGTAACCTACATATGTACATCATGTGATATTCATGTTTCTCTACCCAGTAGTATCATACGCGTGTGTTTGAATTGGTCAGCCATCACGGCATTGGAGTTGCCCACGGCATCAGTGCCAGGTCAGCTCAAGCATGGGCCACCTTGGACATGGCGGATGCCAAGATCGGCCAAGGGTCTCTCAAGGCGTTCCGCAGGGAACGGTGGCAGGTTGCAGTAGCAGTTGCTATCATCATATGGCTATGGGTCAATATTAACCAACCAATAATGGTGGATGAGGGTCAATATTACCCAACCAACTAATGGGGGATTTCCACCAACAATTTCATAGGGAAAACAACAGTTAATGATAGGGGAACCAGGGGTACGGGGTTTTGACCCACTGCCATATAGGGATTTCTCAAAATATAGGACCCCAAAGTTATGGTTGGTTTACTACTCGAATTGGTCAATAGACTGGATGATTCGGGGGGTTCCCTATGGCTTGAGAAATCACCGTATGGCTATGGATCGTTACCAACTATATCAAAAGATGAGCAGTCCAAAGCTCTCAACGCTTAGTATCATTATGTTTCTTTCTCTTGCTATCCGTATTGCCGATATTATACTATGAGTGTTTTGATTCATTCCCAGAGTGATTGTCTTTGATCGTGTCCATTTTGGTTAATGTGATTGGATGATCAATCATTTCAGATGTACCCAGCTTTTGTTGCGTGGATGGTGGAGATCATAGATATGAACTTAAACACACTTATCAACTTACCAAAATTGCAAATGTAAGTACGTCACTCACTATTGCTTCACAAGTTCCAACCACCAATAGTGTAAGTACTATCATCATTCTGACTGTCATTGCCGTTACGACATGTTGCTGTGTACCTCAGCTTGAGTCATGTGGTGGTTATGGCAGAGCGGTGCCCGGTATACGAAAGAAGCAACCAACCAGTTAGTTGAAGACACAAACAAGGTGACTACCCACTGAGCCATGTCCCAGCATCATGGTCATGATGCAAGTTGTTACTCTCCGGTAATCGAACATGGCTGGCTGGAAAATCAACGTATTTTATAGAGAACCCATGGGAAACTTAAACCATCAATGATTGGTGGATTATCCAGCCAGCTAAGTTGGACAACCAGAGGTTAAAGGGATGGTGAACAGACTTTGGTTTTGAAGACCTGCCAGGGGACCTGCTGTCATTTTGCATGCATTCGACTTCACATTTCTTTGGACTATGATTGGCTGACCACCATCAACCATTATCAGCCATCTTTGATCAATATCGACCAATTGTGAACGCTAGCAGCCGCCATCAACGACTGTTAGCCACCATCAACCATGACTTTAAGTAGAATCAGGCATGACTATGCATCATTCACCATAGCCCTTCGTGAGCATGCAACCGCAAAAGCAAAAGCCACCATCAACCATGACTTTAAGTAGAATCAGGCATGACTATGCATCATTCACCATCAACCATCAATTAAACATAGATTAACCATCGTCAGCTGGTTGCTGAACCATCATTTGGGCGTTTCTCAAGTCACGGGGGTACCCCCAGTTATCATCCAGTTCATTAACCATTCATAAGAATAAACCATCCATACCTTTTGAGTCCACTATGGCTTGAGAAACCACCATATAGTTGGTATATCCCCTATTCTGATTGGTTATTATCCCCAGTATCAGCCATTAATTAAGCAGCTCATTAACCTAGCGGTTCACTATTTTGAGAACCCATCCAGTAGTTGTTTCGCCATTATTGTTGGTGACTTTCCCCAATGAATCTCTATTATCAACCGTTCTCATCCCCTATAAAACCCATATTCTCCCATTATTGATCACGATAATCAACTTCAAAAACCAACCAATCAGCCATATAATCAGCCATCACTATGGTTTTTAATCACTATGATCCCGCTACAACCAACCAATCAGCCATCAAAAAACCCACCCTCAAGCTGCTCGGTCAACCATCACAGCGATGGCAAGATCTCCAGGTCCAGGAGCTGGATGATGCCATGAAGCAACTGTAACCTGGTGGAACGGAGCCAGAAACGGTGGTGCTGGTGCTGGTGATTGATGGTTGGCCGAGGCTGGTGATTCATGATGAAATGATTGGATGGTGAATGGTGGTGAATGATGAGGGTTAGTTGTGATGGCTAATTGATGGTGAAGAAAAAACGAAATCAATGGTGAACTAGTATTGTCAATGATGATTGATGATTCATAATGATGGTTGATAACGGTGAACTGATGGTTAACTGATGGGTCTTGATGGTTTGCTGGTGATTAGTTGATGGTTATTTATGCTTGATGGTGCTTGGTGAGTGGATGAGATGATCGAACCGGTTGTGCAGCTGGTTAGTGATGGCTGATTGATGGTCAATGTGAAAAGACAGGGAAACGACATGAAACAACCAACGTTGATACGGATGTACGGCTTTACAGAAATGTATGTATGGTAGGTATGGTACTTGTATATGTAGCCGTCACCGACCCCTAGTGCCCACCTTCGACGCCACAAACACGAACGTTATTAGGTGGCCCTGTGATTTGATGACAACTTCTACCATACGATGACAACTTCTACCATACGTGGCCACTATAGTAAAACTCTACAAAATACAGTACTTCTTCCTTCAATATCTGATGGAGGTGGGCGCTAGGGGTTGGTCAAACCTATATGTACATCTACAACCACATGCACAATGTATAGAGACCATCATGCATAAGCAGATAACATGCAATTATATGTAACATGTATGAATAAACATGATCATGTATAAAAGTAAATGAATGATGAAAAATAAATATATGAATAGATAAATAGAACAATGAATACATAAATAGATAAATAAATGAATATATATATAAATATATACATAGAGAGAGAGAGAGACGGTGAACATTGACGAAAAACATGACTGAACGACGGCTTGAAAAAGGAATGCAATCGTTTGAGACATGTTCAAACAATGTCATAGGGTCACCCCTAAGCCCGAGTTCGGAAGCATTGACAAATGACAAACTACAATGACCACAATATAAGAGGGAACTACTTTGAAGACTAAGCACATTTAGGGATACTGCTGTTACTTTCTTGCCACATTCAGGATTTCGACAGATTTGGTTCTTTATTATTTTTTTTTATCTCGAAGAGTTCCAAAGCAATTGATTTCTTGAGAAATTGTTTGCATGGTGACAAATGCCCTGAGAAACAACCAGTTCATATGCAGCCCGGAAGTGTTCTGGATTGATCATGGTCAGCAATTGCAGACACAATGACTCATGCTGGCTTGAACAGCGCTTAATCATAGTGAATACTCTAACGGCTACTTTGATGTGTTCCATGCTTCAAATGGCCGCAGTTATAACACTTCGGGGCCTGTGGTCACTTCTCGAACATTCTGGCGAGTGGTTTCAGCTATTAACCATGATCAACAACCATGATTTATCTTCGTGATGATCCTTGCCAGTGGTGATCCTCACAACAATATTTTTCCAATCATGATCATTAACATCACGATAATCATTGTTTGCCAACCCATGTCATCCATTTATTGAGTATCAATTAGCCATCAATTAACCATTAGTTAACTGTAAGAATTGATGAACCATCAACTAACCATTATTAGCTGCCCATAAATCACGATGATTGGCTGCTTAGGTTCATGAACAATTTTAGCTGATTAACCATTCATGCTGCCAGGCTGCTGCGCTCTCGCGCTGTCGCAGCTCCACAGCACGACAGCGCGACAGCACAGCACCACGACAGCACAACAGCAGGTGAAACCCGCCCATTGAATAACTGGCTGCTAATTAACCATTGCTGGTGAAGCGTCAATTAACTATCATTAGCTAATGATGGTTAGCCATTATTCACCATGATTTGCTGGTAAAAATTGTGCGTTATTAGCTGGTTATCAACTCAATTATTCACCGTTCCCCCTTCGGGTGCTGCTCAGGGCTGGTAGCAAAGAAGGCCTGGCCATGGCCAAGTTGCAGGCTGGCGGCTGCGCGGCTCTGCCCAGGGCGTAACGTAGGCAGTGATGGGTGGCTGGAGTGGTTGCCAAGTGGTCAGCAATGTGGTTAAGAATCTCCATACAACCAGTAGGGGATCCATCGGGGATAATTGTTATTGGTTATAAGTTATAGGGGGTATTGTGGATCATATACCAGCAGAGGGGATCATGGTTAAGAATAAGGGGTAGTGATTTATCAGATGGATGTGACCATGGTGAATCAAGTTGTTAATGTTAATATTGGGAAATGATAAGGGATCACAAGCGACAGAAATTGAGGATATGCCAGCTATACATGGCTAGATTCAGCAGAAGACTACAACATCATCAGCTCGTCAGCACACATAGCTGGTACAGCACTGTGTGTATCTGGCAAGGATTGGAATCGCAACATCATTGATTAAAACATTGTAGAAAACAATGCTTCATGGAGAATTCTGAATTGATTCGCCCCATTGCTTGGGGCAGAAACAGGACGACCAGACCTGCATGTCACCGTGATCCATCGTTTTGCCAGCGGTGACGTTAGCTCCAGATGCCATGGCAACAGACCACAGGCGTTTGCGAGTTATAGGTGACCCGGGTGGTTTTCGCAACTCGAATCTCTGGCCAAAACTCACATCGCAATGTTTTGTGGTCAACCACAATGGATAGTCATGTGGAATAACAAGGGAGTTGAATCATTAACATTTATCGACAATCAGCACGGTCTGGATCAAAAGCCAAACATATCAAAAGTATTAAAAAGTGGAATTGAAGCTGATTGCGATGGAAAACAACCCCCTTGTTTCATTTGTGAGAAAGCAGGGGTTGGTCGTTGCATAATCTGCAAAGACATATCTTTGTCTGAAAGAGCTTGCGCGCCTGGCTGTTTGGCTCAAGTGTTTGTGAACCGTTGGGGCAGTGTAGCACTACCGGGTGCGCAGCACTGACGTTGGGACTCAGCCAAACAGCTGTTGGGACTTCACAGTTTAATAGCGCTACAGGCCGGGCCGGGTTGGCCATCACAGTGGTGACAAGGGGACGTCCTTTCAGATACCGCCATCCGCACAGAAAGTCATTGTCATTGGTCATCTTGGTGCTGATAAATTGCTGGTTTTATTGGCTGGTGATTTAGGGAATACCTCATATGATCACTCAGCTGTGGTTGGCAGTTCACTTTCTACTGCCGTAATTGCCTGACTATGGTTCGCTGTTACAAACCAGGGATGCTGTCTGGAAACTTGCTGGCCGTGCAGATTTTGCCATCAGCTTTCGATGCGAAGCCGATCACTTGTTACCAAAAACTACCACCCCATCTTCGATGTAGCCAGATCGGATTTTTAAGTTTGAAGGAAGGAATCCCAGAATTGAGCATAGAGATGACATGACTTGTGAGTACGTTGAAACATCAGAATTAACCCAACGACTTCTCTTTATTTCCACTTATCCAAATTGATTCGGCATCTCTGTTGTCGTGCCAACATGTGCCAACATTTTCTGAATTTTCACTTGTATTTGAAAGCTTAACTGCTAGGGGTTGGTTGATTCATTGAAACCAGCATAGGCTACATAGGGGTTCACTGCTTGGATGGTTGAACTCCTACGCATTGACGGCTCCGCACATTTTTCATGACGGCTTCAAGCACCAGGCGATGAATGCCAAGGTGCAGGAGCGGTGAACCGCTAGTCGTGTGCGCTTCAGCACGTGCTGAACACTGGGTGCTGATCCTTTACTGGTCATCCTTAGTAGCCTTAGCATCAATAGGAAGCGGATAAATAGCACATAGTAATTTTAGAAGCCGGGCCCTTAACCACTAGCGATGAATCGAACACTGGCTGATCATGGCCTGACAATGACAGGTTTACCCATGCTACAAACCGGTTGGTTTCACCAGGAATTCGTTGGGGAAAGACCTACGTGCTGGGGTAATCCACTAGGGAGACAATCCAGCTGTTTCCACCCGCTTGGCCAACCCCATGACTGAAATCGTGGGGATTGCTATTGCGAAGAAACCGATGTAAGATATTTGAAACACATGTGTATGGACATTGGCGACTACGTCCTTTCTTATATGATTGATAGATTGAGAAGATCAGATAAGATAGATAGATAGATACATGTATATATTTATATTTATATATAGATAGATAAATAGAGAAATGACTGAATAAATAGATAAATAGACAAATAAATTAATAAATAGATGAATAGAGAAATAAACTAACAGATGAATAAATACATAAAATACATAAATGAATACATAAATAAATAGATAAATAAATATAAATACAAATGCACATATAAATATGAATATAGATATGAATATAAATACCAATGCAAATATGAATACAAATATGAATATAAGTATAAATATGAAATAAATATAAATATGAATAGACAAATCAATACATAGATAAATACATAACCAAATAACTAAATAAATAGATAAATACATAAATCAATAAATAAATTAATATATAGAAAAACATATAAATACATAATTACATAAATAAATATAGATACATACATATATATATATTTACATTTATATACAGTATGTATAACACTCCCCCAACACACACACAGACACATGTTTTGGCCTGACAATGGATGACGTGGAGTACCACCTGCTGTCACAAGAGAACTGGAGGACCGAAAGGCAAGAGCTAAGCTGAGACGTGGTCTGAAGGTCGAGGGGGGATCCACCCGACGTGTGAAACCGGTCGCTGGTTGCCTGGTTGCCTGGTTCCCAGCCGGTATTGACCATCCAAACTCTTGGATTTCCTGCATACAATTCACTTTGGAATGTCAGGTTGGAAGCGCTCATCCAGCGTGTGACCTTTCTTTGATTTCCTTTCTCTTCAGCACGTGAAGCGCCAGTGACAAGTGTCTCAGAGAGTGATCTGAATCAAAACATTGAGCAGCGCCAGCACCAAACATTTGGTTATGTGCCAAGCCATAGGGTAAGCGTTAGGACCCCCTCAAACAATGATCATTTTGCTAATGGAAACCATTGGTTTTAGGAATGTCATTATTCTCAAACATAAGTATTTCTCATTTCGCTGATCGTCCATGTCAATCCAGAAATGACCGAGGTTAATCAATTCTTTTGGGTGCTAGTTGCTGCACTTGGTTCTGCAACATTCTCAGCTGTTGCTAGAATTTTTGGCGATGATTTATATAGAGCTGGGGCCAGTGCTTGGGTTGACCATAGCTGCAAATTGTTGGGCATGCAACCGCGCAGGTGCTATAACAGCACACCAATAGGGTTTCCGGAAATCTAATGAGATCATCTTCGATGGTGACGACGATGGGGTACTGAGTGGTTTATGTATTCACGATACGACACAGGACTCTACCTGAAAATGTTGTAACACCAAAAGTGAATGGATTCCCATGCTTCCTGATTCCAGATGCTTCCTGATGCTTCCCCATGCTATCATGGTTGATTAAGCAGTAGTTGGTATATCCCCCGTTATCAGCCTTCACTTATTAACCATTATATATTGATTCACCCTATTGCCAAGCATTAGCTATACCATTTGGATATCCCTATCAGAGTTGGTTGTGAACCCTTTAGATATCCCTATCATTATCATGATCCCTGCTGGTTGCTGGTGCCAAATCCACCATTAGTTCCTGGTTGCCGGTTGCGGGTCAGCTCAAACTCCGGCAACGCATCAGACTCAACGGAGTTTGGAATGGGAGACCACAGACACGGGCTCTGCATCCGATGACTCAGGTGGGCTGTCAGAGAGTGATGGTCGCTCCTGGGGTCATAAAGATAGGGGAATGGATGGGTCATGGTGGTTGATATGTGGATAATGATGGTGAGGGATGCTTAATGATGGTGAATTGGTGGGTAGTGGGTGGTGAATTGGTGGGTAATTGGTGGTTAATGACGTTTGATGGTGATTAATGATGGTTAAGGATGACTAATCGGTGGTCAATGATGGTTGATCATGTTTGATTCGGAATTTCAGGACCAGAGTCGGAACGTAACCTTTCACAAAGCCATGCGCTTTCATAGGGGGGTTACTGTAAGCCACTGGGGGAATGCTCATCAAGCAACCATCGTTCCAGGGGAGTGACCTGCGGGTAAACTCACGATTGCTCACGGGAAGAAACTTGGAGGACCTTGTTGTTAAGTTTTGGAAGTGGAAAGATATGATATCTGATGAAAAGGGATACTTATTTGTTTTCCAATAATCCTTAGGAACATATCATGAATCCGCATAGGACTTCATGGGTGATCGTTGTGTCCTGCGTCAAACCAAGGGATGGCACAGCACCATTTCCCACAGGGAATCCAAACTGGGCAGTGCCTGAGAATCAGCGTCGACAATATGAATTTTTCCGGTAACTCTGTCTCAACGCAACCAATCAGTTTAACATCCATATGGTCAAACATCCATATTGTAGGCAATCAGCAACTCTAGGAGCACTCAGTTCTTCGAGTTGGTCGTTGTTAGCCTGTGCCTGGTGATCCCCACTCCCTAAAAGCTACGAGTATATTGGGATGGCAAACTGGTCTGAGCTACTGGGATTTTCTCCATTTTTCCGCGGGTGCAACATGTTGCAGGTCCTTCATTGCATGAGGTCCCGCCAGCATCAATGGATTTGCTGTGGCCGTGCGGATCTGAGATCAACCAGCAAAAGTGCATGCTCAGCTGGTACGGCTCTGGTTGATTCAGCATCTTATGCAGGTACATATGGTTAGCATCTCTGGGTTTATGATCAGCATATCTGGGTTCATGATCAGCATATCTGGGTTCGTGATCAACATATCTGGGTTTATGATCAGCATATCTGGGTTCATGATCAACATATCTGGGTTCATGATCAACATATCTGGGTTTATGATCAGCATATCTGGGTTCATGATCAACATATCTGGGTTTATGATCAGCATATCTGGGTTCATGATCAACATATCTGGGTTCATGATCAACATATCTGGGTTTATGATCAGCATATCTGGGTTCATGATCAACATATCTGGGTTTATGATCAGCATATCTGGGTTCATGATCAACATATCTGGGTTCATGATCAACATATCTGGGTTTATGATCAGCATATCTGGGTTCATGATCAACATATCTGGGTTTATGATCAGCATATCTGGGTTCATGATCAACATATCTGGGTTTATGATCAACATATCTGGGTTATGATCAGCATATCTGGGTTCATGATCAGCATATCTGGGTTTATGATCAGCATATTTGGGCTTATGATCAGCATATTTGGGCTTATGATCAGCATATTTGGGCTTATGATCAGCATATTTGGGCTTATGATCAGCATATTTGGGCTTATGATCAGCATATTTGGGCTTATGATCAGCATATTTGGGCTTATGATCAGCATATTTGGGCTTATGATCAGCATATTTGGGCTTATGATCAGCATATTTGGGCTTATGATCAGCATATTTGGGCTTATGATCAGCATATTTGGGCTTATGATCAGCATATTTGGGCTTATGATCAGCATATTTGGGCTTATGATCAGCATATTTGGGCTTATGATCAGCATATTTGGGCTTATGATCAGCATATTTGGGCTTATGATCAGCATATTTGGGCTTATGATCAGCATATTTGGGCTTATGATCAGCATATTTGGGCTTATGATCAGCATATTTGGGCTTATGATCAGCATATTTGGGCTTATGATCAGCATATTTGGGCTTATGATCAGCATATTTGGGCTTATGATCAGCATATTTGGGCTTATGATCAGCATATTTGGGCTTATGATCAGCATATTTGGGCTTATGATCAGCATATTTGGGCTTATGATCAGCATATTTGGGCTTATGATCAGCATATTTGGGCTTATGATCAGCATATTTGGGCTTATGATCAGCATATTTGGGCTTATGATCAGCATATTTGGGCTTATGATCAGCATATTTGGGCTTATGATCAGCATATTTGGGCTTATGATCAGCATATTTGGGCTTATGATCAGCATATTTGGGCTTATGATCAGCATATTTGGGCTTATGATCAGCATATTTGGGCTTATGATCAGCATATTTGGGCTTATGATCAGCATATTTGGGCTTATGATCAGCATATTTGGGCTTATGATCAGCATATTTGGGCTTATGATCAGCATATTTGGGCTTATGATCAGCATATTTGGGCTTATGATCAGCATATTTGGGCTTATGATCAGCATATTTGGGCTTATGATCAGCATATTTGGGCTTATGATCAGCATATTTGGGCTTATGATCAGCATATTTGGGCTTATGATCAGCATATTTGGGCTTATGATCAGCATATTTGGGCTTATGATCAGCATATTTGGGCTTATGATCAGCATATTTGGGCTTATGATCAGCATATTTGGGCTTATGATCAGCATATTTGGGCTTATGATCAGCATATTTGGGCTTATGATCAGCATATTTGGGCTTATGATCAGCATATTTGGGCTTATGATCAGCATATTTGGGCTTATGATCAGCATATTTGGGCTTATGATCAGCATATTTGGGCTTATGATCAGCATATTTGGGCTTATGATCAGCATATTTGGGCTTATGATCAGCATATTTGGGCTTATGATCAGCATATTTGGGCTTATGATCAGCATATTTGGGCTTATGATCAGCATATTTGGGCTTATGATCAGCATATTTGGGCTTATGATCAGCATATTTGGGCTTATGATCAGCATATTTGGGCTTATGATCAGCATATTTGGGCTTATGATCAGCATATTTGGGCTTATGATCAGCATATTTGGGCTTATGATCAGCATATTTGGGCTTATGATCAGCATATTTGGGCTTATGATCAGCATATTTGGGCTTATGATCAGCATATTTGGGCTTATGATCAGCATATTTGGGCTTATGATCAGCATATCCGGGTTCATGATCAACATATCCGGGTTTATGATCAGCATATTTGGGTTTATGATCAACATATCTAGGTTAAATCCATCATGTAAGCACTACCGGTAGAACCACAAAGTCACAGCCATGATTTTGACATTGCTCAAGTTGTAGCTTTTATTATGACACCTGGCCTCCCTTAACAACCTCTTTTCTGGGTGACCAGCGTTGCAACCCCAGCGATGTTGCTGGTTGGTAGTTGAATAGCTGTCAGATTGGTTGTGATTGCCAAAAATAGCAGAAATGCACAGATGGATATGCATGGACACTATGTGCCAGTGTAATATACTGTCCTGTGCTGTACTGTCCTGCAATGTGATGCCGGACAGGCCATCAAATATTCTGTACCATAGCGTAACATAAGGAAACGAAGTGTATATGATGTACTGTGGGTAACAAATGCATTGAACACATACGTGTGATTGTGCCTTGAAACAATGTTTTAAGGATATCCAAATTTGCCCTTTCTGGTCTTGTTGCTTTGTGTGTTGATAATTGGTCTCCATTCATCTTTCTTAGGCTGGATACCATGAAGGCAGCGAAAAAACTACCACCATAAAGGTAACCCGACTGGCTGTTTTTTGCATGGGGATTACCCTATGTTCTGGTTTGGATGCGCTATGAACAAGTGATCATCAGTTTGGGATGAGATTTTGGAGGCAGTCAGCATGAAGCATTCTTCGATGTGCATCCCCAGGGATTTCAACTGGTAACTAAGCATGGCTATAAGTTCAGCTACCTCATAGGGTTCATAAATCATAAACATGTGTGGCTATAGAGGTGGCTGTGGGTCAAAACCCTGTACCCTGGTTCCCCTACTATCAACCATTGTTTTCCCTATTATTGTTGCTCAATATTGATGGTTAATATTGACCCATAGCCAGGTTAGTTCAGCTACCTCATAGGCTTTACAACTCACGGCACCCCAGGTGCACATCTCCCAGCTCCACGACGGTTGCTGTGCCGAGGTCTCAGCCTCTTCCACCCGGAGAGATTCGACGTGGTCAGGACAGCGGGGACTGCGGTTGCCCTGGGCTTTCCATGAGGATCTGCGAAGGTTAGGCCAGTACTACCAGCAACCTTGGACAAGGAACGACCTAAAACACCATGATCTCAGATGTGGACTATCAGTGAGATGGGGTGATCTTAACACCTGTGAATCACTGTTCAGGTTCAGGGAGTGAGGGGAGGGGATTTTTTGTTCCAATTATCAATCAGGGTCAGATGGACAACACCTTGAAGTTGAACAGCACCGCCCCTACATGTTTGGTCACAGCTGATGATAGCTACTGACCAAGTAAGTTCAGAGCGCCAGCAGTTCAGCAGCAGAAAGGTGTATTGGATGATACCGTCCTGGGTCGAAATGTGTTTTCATTGGCTTACTTGGTGCGAAAATCGGCGCTGGAAATCCGGCTGTTTCAACCACCAAACTACCAGGGGTTTCCAAACTAGAGTTTCCGGAGAAAAGAACACTTGTGACACGTTGGATGCTGTTGGTTGAACTGGAACACCACGACAGGAAGTCAAGGGCATTCGTTGAGGAAGAATTTGGTATCGGCTCCCACCTGGACTCATAGGAAACATAGGAAACTGGTCATCCAACCTGCGGGAAATTCGATTCCAGGGGAACCACCTTCAAATTTCGCAGGATTGGCCCAAGGCCAGGCATGCCAGGCAGGCGTTTGTTGATATTGGTGCCTTGGGCCGATCCGTGACATGGTACCGATAGCGGATGGTGTCATGGAGGTGCCGACCCTCGCTGGCTCCGATCTTTCTGATGGTCGTCGCAACAGCACTGTCTCTATGGAGTAACGAACTGCTTCATGCGAAGCTGATTCCATCGAAGCGACCTGAGCGATCTCCTGAGTCAGAGCGACCACCTTTGAACCTCACTTGGATCTTCCGGAGCCAAAATGAAAAAGATGCTGCGTACCTTGTCTCACGCGACTTGTGGCCCATCCCAGAGAATTGGCAGCCCAAGATGGACTTTGAACAATATGCACTGAGCATGAACGGAACCGCTGGTTTTAGTCGCAACGGCAGCAATTCAACACCCTTGGACCTGCAAAATCTGTGGATTACTTGCGCGGAGCAATATGATGAATGTGCCTGCTATGGCAAGATCCGCTGGGGGGTTGAAGGTCGTTGGATCTACATTGCTCCTTCCACTCCCCACGCAACCAATCGCATCCTCTGTGAGGTTGGCAAGCAGAAAGGTTCCCCTGAGCTGATCGATGTGGACCAAGGAAATCCCGCCAAGCATTGTGAGTGCCAGGCCGGCGGGGTGGTCGCGGGCCTCTCACCCCCGGGAAGCCGAAATGGCAAACTAACCAGGGAAGATGTCCATGCAAAGCCCCAGGAACCCTCTGATAGACGAATCTGGAAATGGAAGATCCACCATGAAAATAGCTGGTTTTCCAATGGAAGATAGCAATTTTGAACTTCCAGGTTGGTTTCTCAGAGGGTATATATAGTTTTTCTAAGAGAACGGAGTTTGGCTGCAAGAACACCAGGCAATAGTTTGGTGTCATGAGGTTAAGATGAACTCCCGCAAGGGTTTAAAATGGTTCATATTGGTTCACAATGATTCATGTTGGCTAGTGGTTCATTTCAACGATGACAGTGTGGCAACTATTTCAGTTTCATCGGGACCATGACAAGGCGTCGGTTGGATATAGCCAGCCAAGCGGAGGAACACTAGCGCTGATGGGTGGTTGTGATTTTGTTGCTTGATGGTTGATCCCCAAACAGTTACGGATATTTTCATTCTCCCCATTGTTTGGAATGGTTGGTTGCTTGACTCATATTCTCTCAGAGAACTTGAAACCACCAACCAGATAATGATGATTCTGAAATCATCAACTGTTGATGATAATCGGGGCAATGATTTCGAATCCGGGGTGAATTTCCAATTCAGCCACCGGAACCATTGCCAAACGCAACTCAGGGCACAATATGTTGGGTGATTGATCTTCAGGTGAGTACTGGAAGCTATTTCTTTCAGCACGTGAATGTGGTGGCCTTGCCCAAACGCGAGCGGCAAATGATTCAACTTCAGGAAGGTTCCAACTGTCCCCTGATGGCAGCCGACATGACTGAAGCTGGACGTGTGATGTGGAAGGGCATGGAGGGCATCTGCAACTTCAATGCGACCGAGGTTGGGGTGGTAAAGGGAAATGGGAAGGGGATCTAAAGCTGTTGAGAGGAGCACAGTATTGACATCAAAATTTTTGCGGTGTTTGTGGCCTACCGACAAAGATCGGTATCAACCAACCAAGATTGGGTCACCAGTGTTATTTATACATATGTATATGTAAATATACACTATATCGGCGGAATGTCGAACTGCTACTTCATCTCTGGGATTATCATTCCCAACATTTCTCACCGCTGTACGACACGGTGAATGACTTCTGGGTGCTATTGGAGTTTGATTTCGTGGTTACATCCATTCGTACTTCTCAACATCAAATTATAGAACCAACACACAGAACCTTCTAAAATGGTTTTCAACTGGATCTTAAATTCTTCCAGCTTGCGGTCCACCCTCCAACTTTCTCAAGCAGCAGCTCACCAGGTGGTTGCAGGTGCTAAATCCTTAACTCCCAAGAAAATCACTGCAGCCATTAAGAACTACATTCCCAGCAACTTCGCAGTGAACTACCGCCGCTTCTACCGCGATGGCTGGCTGTCACGAGGCTTCGTGACCTATTTCAGTGGACCTTTGGAAGGATCCGAATCGAAGGCAGTCGAGGTCCTCATCGACTCCGTGCATCGCTTTTCAGTGTATCCCATTGTGGTTCTCCACGGTGGCATGGCAACTCCCTTGCACTGGACCCCCGAAATTTATCCGCGCTTGATCCTTTTGAGCATGACCGAGCTTCCTCAAATGGTGGGATTCGGTGCCAGCAGGTTGGTCGCAGCTGTCATCAGTCATGTTCAGACTGGCATACTGTTGGGTCATGGTGCTTTAGTCTTTCCGGGCATTGATCGCTTCTTCTCAGCGACTGAAAGAGAAATCACTGCCTCTTATCCTTATCCCATCTTACCTGTTCACTCCAGAGAGAAGAAGACCCGCAACGAATCCTATTGGACACATCTTTGTCACGTGGATGGACTTCTACTGAGGGAGTGTAAGCAGTCGATGCACTGGGGTCAACTGGGATGTCTCTTCTGGTCTCTGGATGCCTTGCCGTTCCTCAGCAACTTGTTGCGTGCACTTCTGCGCGATGAAACCTTCGCGGCTGAGGCGCCCTACGCGCCGCTGCGTGTGAGGCGAACATTGGACATTGAGTCCCTGCTGAATGTAGCGCTATGGAGAGTTGGGGCCCACAAACAGTCCCTTGGCACCCAGGTTTGCGGCATGTGGAGATCCCAGGGAGGTCAACATTTTTAAAGCCAGGAAACCTTTGGCTTACGGAATCGATTTGTGGGGCCCCAGGTGGTTAAATAATTATTCACTGGAAGGGATCGTTCCACTTTGCTTGGGTCCTATGTCTCAAGTATGTTCAAGTTTGTAGCATGCACTGGTCGCTGCTCATCCCAAATCATCTTTTGGATTCACTCTCAACAAAGAAGTTGTGTGGGGAGTTGCAGCTGATATAACCCCAACACAAACCAGCAGGAACCAGCCGACCAATATGATTGTTTCTTAAAACTGGGGTACCTCCAAATCATCCAACATAAATCATTCATAGTAATCAACCAACCATAGCTTTGCGGTTCCTGCCATGGCTTGAGAACCCAGCCTAATAGTCCAGCCAAATAGTCGTCAATATTAATCTCTGGTTCCCGCCATGGCTTGAGAACCCAGCCAAATAGTCCAGCCAAATAGTCCAGCCGAATAGTCGCCAATATTAATCTCTGGTTGGTGGTTTGATTGACATTTGTTTCCCACATGTAATTTCCAACTACAGTAGTTTTAAGCATGTTTGATTTTCCCAAATGTAATGATCAACCTCAATGGCTGGTCGACAAAGGCACCCATTTTTCATGACGGCGTGGTGACCAACCACCAACCATTAATGATCATTATCAAACAATACTGCCACATATGACCATTCTTCACCATTATTTACCAGTAGTTGACCATGGCTGGTTAAACCAGCAACCAGATCTCAATGTACCCATCGCCAAGTCAGTGGGGCCTAGGGCGCGCAGGATGGCTGAGCGCCTGAGATTTTGTGGGTGCTGATGGTAGCCTTGGAAAAACTTACAGAGGAACTATGGTGGCTGGTTTATGCCAGGTTTATGCCAGAGACTATGGCTGTTACAAAACAACTGACCAAAAACTTACACTTTATTGGCAGGTTTATGCCATTGGCTGTTTTGCAATTGGCTGTTTCTAGTATTGGAAGACTTACAAGCTTATAAAACTGCCAATAATTGATGGACACTTCCAGAGTGAAAATACTCAAAACAGCCAATTGGAAAAACTTACATAGTGCTAATAGTAAAAAACTGCCAATTGGAACCCCCGTACTGTAAATCATAAGCCATTGATCAAAATGAGAGATCCTTAATCAATGAAGCAATTTATGAGTAAACCGATGGAGGTTTATCAATATATTGATCTCCCATAAGTATTTGGCTGTGTAAATTGATACTTTGAATGCTGGACTGTGACCAGTGCTGGAAGGGTTCCCCCTTCTAAGGTGGTGCAAGCTAGATGTGGACTGGCCGGAGGTGCTGCAATGGCTTGATTTGCCAGAACATAGCTCCCAGTGTGTCAATAGCTCAATCTGCACACCGCTGTTCGGGGGTCGCTTCCTCCCTCGAGGAATTCCCCGTGTCTTTGTGTCGATGGGCTCTACTTCCAACTTTCGCCGCACGCGAGAAATCCTGGAAAGAGTGGAGAACCGGACCCGCAGGGGGGTCCTACCTGATCCGATCGTCTTCAGGCAGATCTACCACACAGGAAAAGAGGCCAAAGATCGTTGGCCCGACATCCCTTGCTTGTTGGGTTGAAGCAAGCGACAGGCTCAAAGCTGCTTAGTATTGGAGAACCCACGCCTGATTCGTCCCACCTGTAAGGAATGACCAGCTCAGACCTTCCAACAACGTGAAATTGGTCGGTGGCGAGCTGAACCCGTTGATCTCAGCAACACTAGTGGCGACTGCCCATGGCTGTCGTGGGAAGCAATGTGCGACGTGGTGCAGCAAGACCGTTCCGGGAAGGACGTGGAGTAGCAAAGAAAGGACAGCGAGACGACATCGAGCGGATTTGCATCCAGCAAGCATTTTGGAAGCCAACAGAAACCATCGGAAAATTGCGTGAATTGAAGAGGTGCTGCAGGCTGTTGACAATATGTGTATTTTTTTGCATATTCTATGTTATTTGCACATAGATGCACATTTGTGTGTATATCTATACATAGATACGTAGTACACACATAAGATGCAAACACGAACGCACACATAAATAAATAAACAATTAGTTAAATACATACATAGATGAATAAATAAAAGATATACACAAATATACATATTGAATATATAGATGCATTTTAGGTTTGCAGATTTATTGCACATGTGCAGCGAACGTACCTGCTTGGACTTCCCGAAGCCGTGGGAAGTCACCATGGAAGCTGCTGATATTTCGGGGGCAAATCTGCAACCCTTGCGGTTGTTGTACCTAGACCAGGAGGGGCAGATGTCACCATAGGTACAGCAAAACAACGAGCCACCTTATCTAAAAATCAGCAATTTTCAGATGAATCAGCTGATACAATCATCATTTGGCTTCCTCAATAAGTCCTTACCAAGCATACACACCTCCGTTGACGGGTTCGGGGTCTTGGTGTCAAGACTGCGGCACTTTGAGGTGATCTCACAAGGTTGACTGATTTTAACAGGCGACATGGTACAGATCGTTGACTCATCTTCAAAACAGGGAGTACGTCACAAATGATTCACGAGTCTGGTAAGCATAGCATCGTACCCACGGATGGACGTCCATAACTCTGACATCCCAATGGATGGCATTGGGCCATCCCTGGGCTGCCAGTGCCATGATCACATCCTCAGGACTTGCCTGAGAGGTGCAGTTGGCATCCTCAGCTGTTTCAGCTCTGGGATTTGATGTCCATTTCTACTCCATTATTTGGTACGGACTCTGAACCATGATGAAGCAATCCCACGCTGGTCAACGGCTTGTTGCTGCTGCTGCTGCTGGTGCATGTGCTGTTGTTATTGTTGTTGTTGTTGGTCGACTATCAAGCTACCTGCTGGCCGATTCACCATGGTGGCTCGAATGGGTAGTATGCCTAATCTTACACGAAGCCAAGTACAGAACGCAGGATTGTTGGTGCTAATGTGGTATGATTATTTGCACATGTTTATCCTTAGTGCTTGCTTACAGCGAATCACGATTGACATCGCAATGGTAGCGAGATACAATCACATGATAGGATCATTGGCCATTCTTAGGTCAATTCTTGCACCGCATCATTCACCCAAAGAATTCGCTCCCATCGGTCCTCCAGTGGTGTGTCTGTAACTGGACTCCTATTGTTGTTGGGTTTCACGCATTTTTGCTTGATCACGGTTCAGAAAGGTTGAAAGTGGTTGTATGTGGTGGCTGACAACGGTTGACAAATAGCTCACGCAGGCCACCGCACATTACTACCATATCGTGGGTGGAGCAGTTTTGGTGGATTTGGCTTCACCGGCATTTTTGAACACGCACACATCACGGCCAGCCCTGGTCCTGCGCATGTTGTGAGCATGAAACTGCAGAGATCAGCCATCGATCACGGGGGAGATCATGACCATCGGCTTGCCAAAAATGGGGTGCTACAGGGACGCTGTAGTAGTTTTCCAATAGTTCAGGGGTTGATTTCGGGGCCTGGTGTCAACGGGGTGCAACACCTAAGGCATAGATTCGTGACCAGTTTTTGGGATTTGTGGTTCTGCAGAGCCTCCACTTATTGAACCGCGCAAGTTGGGGGTATCCTGCATATTGACCCCAAATCATCCAATATTAATCACTAATAGTAGTAAACCAACCATAACAAGTTAGGGGGTATCCCTATCGACTTACAGCTGCATACTCTGTTCCAAATGTCGAGTCGTACCACTGAGGCCTGTTGCCGGGGCAAGTCTTTCGGACCAGCCAAGGCAGGTCCGCAAGGGTCATTAACCATCAATGGACCATTGATAACTCCTGCCCTCCCAGTTACCTCAATTACCTCTATAGTAATTAACATAGATAACTGGAAGGATAGTGAACAGCACCAGCCATGAAGAACAGCTCTTCATAAGCAGAAAGGTTTGTTTGCATTAGCAAACGAGTACAGATATCGGACCCATACAGTGGTTACTGTTGTTGGCGACGGCTCAATAGTGGCTGATATATTCTCCGCTCAAGGGTAATGACCGACTACAAACTATTTGGCCATACACAGACTACCCAATGTTGGGTATATCCAACTATTTGGCTATATGGGGACTTTCTCAAAATGGGGGACCCCAAATCATCCCATATTAATCACTTATAGTAGTAAACCAACCATAACTTTGGGGTATCCCTATTTTGAGAAACCACCATATCCCAACTGCTAATGGTTCCCAACTACCCTAAAGTTCCTTGCACGTTGGGAACACTCCGCGGGCAGGTCATCTGCCAGTAGGCCGTGTCGAGAGCGAATCACCTGCAGAGGCCCCGGGGTGCAGAACCAACAGTGTGCACATGACATGACCTTTGATGTTATGGTCACTGGGTCGGTACATGGTGGTTTCTCGGAATAGGGGTACCCCTAGATCATCCTTTATTAACCATCTATAGTAATAAACCACCCATTTTTTGGGCCCCCTATTTGGAGAAACCCTCAAATGTCCAACCTTGGTTTTCCCAGAACTAGGCTTCGGCGGAATCCCCAACACCAGAGGCGATCTAGCTCAACAGATCTTTTCGTACCGCAGCTTCCTGGAACTTTCTGGGACCTCGCGCTAAGAACCTGCACCTCAATCACCCGGAACCTTCCGGAACCTGCATCTGCCAACTGCACCGGAACTTGCCGGAACTTGCCGGAACACCCAAACGGACAACGGACTTTCGCGCAAAAATTTGAATTGTTCACAATCCGTTTTTGCCTGGGCAGATCGAGAACGACGATGGAACGATTGAAGTCAAGGTTCGCAGCAGAAAGCAAGCTATACAACCTCTTCTCACTTCGTTCCCGACAGGAAGTATTCATTTCGAACACAAATGTCTTACGTCGACAATAAAGGCACCGCCCACCCTCCCTATCCCAATTTGCTTGTGTTTGTAGTTGTTGCTGTTGTTGCTGGGTATTTAGTATGATAACTTGTTGATTCACCATTATCAGTCAACTGTGAAATGATGATGATACTTTGAAATGTCACAGCTATCCTGATCAATCATGACCAAGAATGACGCAGCAATCAATTGCTATGAGTGACCCACAGCCAGAGATTAATCATCAACCATATGTCAACCATCAGTTAACCATAGAATTTTGAGATCCATTCTGGCAAAGAGCTTTGCCAACATAGATGTTCACAAAGCCACGAAAGTGCCATGCACAGAAGCCATTTCAAAAATGGTCTTTTCACCGCTTGTGCACACCTTTTCAGGAAAAGTTTGACTTGGCTTAGGCCTAGGCGCAACTGCTAACCCGATAGGAACGCTAGTTGATGCTGAGCAAGAAGGACAGTAACATGGATTTGTATTTTCTCCTTCCAGTTACTTCCAGTTGCAGAAGATATAGATAGAGCCTCAAATAGATTCAGATAGGTAGATAAATAGGAAGCGTCTGATTAGTGACTGGTGACATCAAGGGGCTCATGGACTCATAATCATTATCCGCAAGGGGAGCCGATATCGAGTCCAGTGAGTCCAGGGTCCGGTGGTCAGGCAGCAAGGGGATCCCAGGCAGCCAGGCAGTGACATGGCTTTGGCATGGCTGTTGGTTGCGCCCCAGCAGTGTGGATTTTGCATGGCTTTTGCGTGGCTTTTGGGCATGGTTTTTGCGTGGCTTTTGCGTGGCTTCCGCATGGCTTTCGACCCAGGGGTCCTCAAATCTAACAACATGGCTTTTCCCTGAACAAAGCCATGTTTTTGCCACGTCGGCTATTTTTGACATGGCTGCGGCTGGGGGCCCAGGTTTGGGACATGGCAAAAACATCGTTTTCCTGGGGGAAAAAACATGTTTTTGGATTTGGGGGCCCCTGGGCCGAAAGCAATGTCGAAACCGTGCGCTTTCAAATTTGACATGCTTTTGACCCAGGGACATGGTTTTCTCCAGGGAAGAACCATGTTTTGGGACCCCTGGCCCGAAAGCCATGCAAAAACCATGCCAAATCCACGTTGCTGCCCAACCAAAAACCATGTCGGAACTGCGTCGCCGGCCCAGCCAGAACCAGCCAGCCAGGCCCATCCCATTAGCTAGCCGTCAACCATCGTCAACCATCGAGAACCATCCATCATCGGTAGCCGTTATTGACCATTCATTACACCATGAGGCAAAGGTGGGGAGTCTGGATGTTGCAAAGATCTGCAGATGTTCAGCCAACCAGTCAGCCGGTCAGCCATAAACTTACACTGGAACCATATTAAATTCTTTGACCGGTGAGCAAGCACACCAGCTGACATATATTCTACCATAGAGCGTCCGCACATTCACCTTATGCACATGTATCTTCCAAATTGGATTGAAGTCACGGCTTTCACAGGGCTTTCAAACATGGCTTTTCATACATCTGTCATGGTTTTTCAATCTCCAGACCTGGAATGGCTGTCATAACCATAGAACTTACCCACCAATTCGCCCGTGGATCAATCATCAAAAACCATCATTAACCACTATTATCCCTCATATAACCATCAATCATTAACCACTATTAACTGCTAAGCAATCATCAACCATTAGACCAATCATCAATCATCAACCACTCTAAATCCTCAATTTAACATCAAACATGAATCACTATTAACCACCAACTAGTCATCAATCATTCATTAGCCACCATCGGCCACGGCTACCGGCCCTTTTTGTCGAGTGCCTTCGCCCGGCGGAGCTGCGTGAAACGCAGCGGCAAGCGCCGCGCGCCGCAGGAAGTGGTTTCCCCGCCTTCGCCGCCGTCCTGGAGCAACTCACCGCCAGGCACCGCAACTCACCGTGGCGAGTTGGTTGAAGTCATGGTTTGAAGATGGGCGAAACATGGTGAAATGATGGTTAATAATGGTTAATAATGGTTAATAATGGTTAATAATGGTTAATAATGGTTGATGGTTGCTAATGGGCTGATGGTTAATAGTGATTCATGATTGATGATTAGTTGAAGGTGTATAGTCATAGTGGTTCATATTGATGAGTAGCTGATGGTTCATAGCAGTCAATGATTGATGGTTGGTTGATGGTTCCTGGTGGTTAATGACTGATGATTTGAGGATTAGTAGTGATTTATGATTGAGGGTTAATAGTCAAGCTTTTTAGTGGTTTGATTTATGATTGGTTGACGGTCAATCGTGGTGAGTGATTAATGATTGGTTGACGGCCAATCGTGGGTAATGATTGATGATTGGTTGAGAGTTAAGAGTGGTTAATGATTGATGATTGTTGATTAGTTGATGGCTAATAGTGGTTAATGATTCAATATTTTTTGGGGGCAAATAGTAGCTAATGGTTGAAGTGTAGTTGGGGGGTGATATTGGTTAATGATTGATGACTACGGGTTAGTTGATGGAGAATAGTGGTTAGTGATTGATGATTGGTTGATGGTCAATTGTGGTGAATGATTGATGACTAGTTGGTGGTTAATAGTGATTCATGTTTGATGTTAAATTGAGGATTTATAGTGGTTGATGATTGATGATTGGTCTAATGGTTGATAATTGGTTGGCAATTAATAGTGGTTAATGATTCATGGTTAGATGAGGGAAAATAGTGGTTAATGACAGATGACTATTGATTAGTCAATGGTTGATAGTGGACAATGATTGATGATTGGTTGATGGTTGGTCGACGGTTATTAGTGGTTGATGGTTAATAGTGGTTGGATGACTGATGGTGAGTTGATGGTCAATCTTTGGTGGATCATGACAGCAACATGTGAACAGGAACATCGTGAACCACGACGACACGTCACGATCCAGCCCCTTTTTTTGGTACTGTAGTGAATTGGGTATCCAGCGTCCAATGTGAATCGACTACCGGATTCAGCTTTCACCATTCTTTCCCACCATTCACCGCAATTCACCCATTGATGGTGCTCAGTAAACACATTTAGGAATCATATGTAGTTGTATTGTCCACTTAACACCAACAATCATGCTACGAAATGGTGTTTAATTAGCAACCACATTGAAGGTGCCGGCGGCGGCCAACGACAGGCCTCATTGCGCCCACCAACGACCGATTTTTGGGATCCAAGGCCCAAACCTTGTGGAGTTGGTGGGTGGGACTTTCGATATTCTTTGTTTTTTATGGCTTGAAGATGTCCCCTAAAGAGTGACATAAATTTTACTATGACTAGCTCTACTTTTAAGGAAAACATACGTTTGAAGCATACATGACTAGTTGGATGCGTTGGAAGCATATCAGCTATCTGATTTCTTGGTGCTGCTGGCATCTGGCAGCATCCGAGCTTTCTGAGGCTGGTCCGGCCACCAGAAGTGATCCTTGTGGTGTGCCACCGGTGGCACCTTTGAAGGTGAAACTGCCACTCGGCAGGCTACAAGATCTAAAAAACCATGATTTTTCTGGAGAGTCGCCGCTACTATCATGGTTTTGACTGTGATTTGTGGTGTCAGCAGTGGTAGTGGCCGTTATGATGTCAAAAGCAGTTGTGGTAGGAGTACTTAGTGATGAGAGTGGGTATACAGTAGCAGCAGTAGGAGCAGTGGTAGTGGTCAGAGTTAGAGTGCTCAGAGTAGCAGCAGTAGTAGCAGCAGTAGCAGTAGGTAGTGGTGGTGGTGGTGGTTGGTTGTGATGTCAGTAGTGATGACAGCTGGCCAAGATCTAGCCCTTGGTCGACAACTGTGCAGCTACAAGAGGTGGACCCTACAGTTCTTTGGAGAAAAAGGGGATGCTATGGTGATGCAAAAGGATTGGAATGGGCTGCTCAACAAACATGTGAATCATTTTGGCATTCCATAGTAGGATGGGAATTGGCTGCTACAGTAGGTGACCCCACTTGTGGTGATGTAGTAGGATGGCAATTGGCTGCTCACCAAACATGTGAACCTACTCATGCGCTGGCAGCCAGCATACAACTGACGACGATGATGCACGACGCCACCAGCACTGAGGCCGGAAGTCTTGCCAAACCATGCTTTGGACTGGTCCTTGCCGCTTGAGAACATTGAGCGCCACAGCGCCCACCAACAAAATACTGAGACACTGACCAACAATGGGGATATGACGATAAGCAACATCCAATAGTTGGATGTCACATGGCTGTGGGTCCATCAACACCATAGTGGCGGTGGGTCCATCAACACCATAGCGACCACGGTATTTTTGCCAGGGAGGCAGGGCTTCCCAGACCAATTCAAGGAGAAGGCTGTGGGCTGCTGCTGTCATTGCTAGGGCTCAATCAATTGTTAAAACCCTGTCTTGGGTGCACGAAGGCTCAAAGTTATCATTTGATACTCACTATTCCTGAATTTCAGTCACCAAGCTGAATTGAAACTGGAGCAGGGGTCACGACCAATGGAGACCAGCGTGTAGAGCACAGGTGAAATTTCACTAGCTTTGGGCGGAGTCTTGTTGGACACTCATGGTAGACAACGGTTGATCACCATAATTGTGAAGAGCAGGTTAATGTTAGGGGACAATATGTGAAGCAAGAATGGAGACATAACTCAAACAATGCTGGGGATCATACAACCCGGTCTGCAAGAAATCATCATCACTTGCAGATCCTAAGCTTTTCCATGAGAATGCTCCACGAAATGGGGGGAAATTCCACCATGCCTGCGTCGCTGATGCGGTGCTCACTTGAACTGATCACGCTGATGATAATCGCAGTTGAATGCACCGAATGCCTGGAGCTACGACAGGGTGTTGCACCAGTGCTTTGGAAAGCCTCAGTTGTTCACCAAAATCACTGGTCCATTGGCATCGCATGGCTGTGGCATCCCATCCGGGTCCCCCTTGGGATCTAACCATCATGAACCAGCCTTTCAACCATCATTTCCCAGCTGATTAACTACCTGTAACCAGATGATAAACCACCCTTAACCATCATCAACCACCATTAACCACCATTGACCACCATTGACCACCATTAACCACCATTGACCACCAGCATCACCACCACCAGTGACCACCTTAAGGAGAACTGGGTGGCCGCATCTGAGGCGCCCAGAGATCCGATCCGAGCTGATGCTCTTTGCTCAGGTGCGCCAGGGTGCGACTGGTCGCTGGACGGCAGCGCTGTGCAATGCCTAGACTCAGCGGGGAGCATACAGACAGATATGCCCATGGGGAGCATGTTCTGTATATATATATATATAAATCATGCTATCTATGATAACATATATACATATATATATATATACAAACATTATTATCATGATATATTTTTATATGTATTGACAGTACATATTTCTATATATAGTATGTTTTTTTAGAGCAGTATGTACATATATAGATACATACATATATATATATATTTAAAGTATATACAAATATAGAGTATATGAATATAGACATATTACATACACTATATGGAGACATGCATATCTAAAGAGGGGTTGGCCATGTTTTTTTTTTGCTGGTGATTTTCTTAGGAGATGAGTGGCTGTCGATGGCCATTCATAGTAGGCTTACACTTGTAAATTTACAGTTTCAGCATGTACTCGGAAGAAGTGGTCTTGAACATGTTGATTGGTCCCTATTGCTCCTTACCAAAGTGGATATTTCACTGCTCCCTATCATTTCCTATTCTTGTTGGTCAGAATGACCTGCTGTGCCCACTGTCAGGAAGTCTGCCGCGATCCGCGCATGTTGCTTGGATGAAGAATGGTGGACCCGAATCGCGACGAGTCGCAGGATCAATCATAGCTGTTAGTAATGGTAGTAGCAATTCATGATTCCTATGGTCATGTGGGTATGTGCCAAGCCATAGTGGTACGCCCGGAACTGATGGTTTCCGAGCAAAACGATCATTTTTGGGTGGGTCACTGGTTGCCCAATTTTGGCACATGTCCATGTATGGTCAGAATGATTATGATGGCTGTTGTTATGACCACTAATTCTGAATAGCCATTATGAAGCATTTCTAAGCATTCTTATCCACTGTGTGCCTGTTAGAAGCAATGACTAATGACTCATTTGTATCAAATATCAAGCATTGACCATGGTGGTCAAGCATGGCATCAGTGGCAATGGCTGACCACCTGCTCGCCTCCTGTTGGCACCATATAGTTTCATAGATAGCTGGATAGGTCACGGCCAAGGAGTCATGCTTCAGAGGATGGTTCAACCGGCCATAGCTTGGAATATGGGCTGGGAGTCCCACGAATGGTCCCATGTAAGGATGAGTTCAAGGTCTGGCGAGCTCAGCTCACCATCCAAGTCAGCCATGGGTAGAACTAGCACCGTATCTGGTACTGGGGTGGCCAGGGATGCTCGTAGGACCCAGAACCATATGAGGCTTTCGAAAAAAAATCAGGGAAGCCCTAAATGATGGTGGGTTTATAGGTATAAATGATGGTTTCTGAAAATAGGGGACCCAAAAATGGTTGGTTTATTACTATAAATGACTATTAATGGATGATTTAGGGGTACCCCTATGTTGAGAAACACCCATATACACTATGATTTTGGGGTCCCCTATGTTGAGAAACCACCATATACACGATGATTTTGGGGTCCATTTTGGGGTCCCCTATGTTGAGAAACCACCATAATCCATGAGAAAGCAAAGTTTCAAGCTGACATTATGATACGTCAGGATTTATTTACATTATATATATATATATACATGTATACACATCATATCTATACACATTTGCCAGTCCAGAGTGTAATAAATCTCACATGTGTTACTTAAGAGGCTACACTTAGCTAAACTATACGCTAGACTATACCCCTTGCTAAACTATACGCTAGACTATATCCCTGGCAGTTTCCAAAGACCCTATTTCTCCATGGCAACTCCCTTGTGCTCTCAGGCCGGCGAAGAAGCAGTTGAATGATTTTTTGCTAAAACCAACTCGCTTCGTGCTAGACGAGAGGGAGGCGTTGAGAGGTGGACTGTCCTTGGACCAGTGGGTTACGAGTTTGGGGGGCTACCCAAGGTGAGAGCGGAGGTTTCCCTGACACAAGGTGAGAGGTTTGGAGCTTTGAAAAGTGCTGCACTGAAAACAATTTCTGCTACGGGGTAGCTGGTCACTCTTCAGTGGCTGCGGCTCAGACAAGGGTATTTTTCCGTTGTCGGCTGCGCTGTTTTGCAATTGCGACTCACACTGCATGACGGTGAGAAGCTCAAATGCGTTGCCTGATGTGCTGTGGTCCACAGAATGTGTGGTCTGGAATTTTGCCAAGGGTTTTGCACTGAGGGAATAAAACAGAATGTGCACTCGCCTGTGTACTGCAACCGTCTTTTTCTCTTAAGCGTATCTCCAGACCCTTCGGGAATGTACTTCCCTGGTCGGTTCAAAAAAATTGAGTACCCCGAAGTCACTAAAACCACTAATCGATCCACTCAAAGCCATCGTTGCATTTCTGCTGCAAGCGTGGGGTGCCCATTCGCAACCGGCGAATTTGCTGCTCAAGCAGCTCACTGTTCCAGTGAAAAGTGCGAAGCCGCAGATTATTGGGTACGGCTCAAAGTTATTGAATCTCCAGGTGAGTGGAAGCTGCTACGAAAAAAAACCGCCCTTGACTACATCAAAACTCTGAAGCTGAAGTGCTGGTTGGTCAATGGGAAGACTCTTTAACCACAATCACTGTAGTCATTGATGAACCCTTGTCACCCATTGATTAGCCAATATTGAAGTTCTTACAAGCCACTATTCACCATTATTCATCACTAATGAACCACTATTCACCACCTATCAACCATGGTTATAACCACCAACCAGATAAGAAAATCCTTGGCTTCTTGGGAGCAGCACCCCCACAAAACCCATGACTTCGAGCCATCAGCCCTCACAGCAACAGCGGCACGCACAGAGACGCACGTGATATGGCTATGGTTGCAGCAAGATATGGCCAAAGCCATGTATAGGTGAACCTTTCAACAGGGTGCTTTGTTGGTTTTTCGGATGTGAACAGAAGGGGTACGGCTGAGGTTTTGACCAGCCACAGATACACGAAATATTAGCACACCCCTTTATGGTTACAATGAAGCATGTACCCCATTGGCATATAGTGTATATATATATATATATGTAACAGGTCGATGCACACCTTCATGGTTACGCGCATTTATCAACCTCGACAAAATCTGACCGTTGACCGTGTTGGCAGCCTGCGAGTTGTTGTTGGATCGGTACGGATCGCGACAGGAGCAGCTCTTTGCAAGGCCGTGACGCCTTTTTTGACGGACCCCTTTTTGGCATGTTTTTTTGTTGAACTAGCTATGGGTCAATATTAACCAACCAACCAATGGTTAATGGTTAATAATAGGGGATGATAACCAACAATAATAGGGGATATACCAACTATATATGGCTATGGGTCAATATTAACCTACCATAATGGGAATATGATGGTTAATCATGGGGGAGCCAGGGAACTAGTAGGGTTCCGTAATACGATCGTTATAGTTACAGAACTATTGGCATGTTTTTTATAAAGCGGGTTATACTTTTTGGATAGTTTTTGGCTAGTGGAACTAGCTGCTGGTGAGCGGATGACCCTGGCTGCCGGGCTGATGGTATGAAATGGTATGAAGGCACAGTCCGCTGGCTTGGTTTTTCGCGCAGTTTTGATCTCAGTATTGTTGGTCATGAGCGGGTCTGCACTGTTAGTATCGTGGGCCATTGTGGGCATTACTGTGTTAACGCTGGTAATCGTTAAAGATGGTGATTTACTGAGATGGATCAGTCAATGTTGACCCATATGAAAAACGATTGAGCATGATTGCGTAATATTGACCAATATAAACCATGAATCAAGCATTGGGCATCAGTGGACATTGCCAACCACCTTTACCCGTTGTCGTTGTTGTTCTTGGGGGTTGCCTGAGATCATTTCAGGCTGCCATGATGGCATCAAGCAACGAAGCCATATCTCTGTTGCCTGCCCTGAGTTTTGGTGCTGCGCTTGAGATTTCCGGCCTGGCATCCAGGTTCCCTCTACGTATCGCCGAAATTTCTGGGGATGCCAGGTTCGTATGGGAGTGATGGTGCCTAAGGTTTCCAAGGTTTGGGACCCAGCATGACCCAGGGATCATGTGGCTTGACTGCATCTGAACTGCAGCGGATTTCCAGGTTGTACCCGAGCAGTAAAATCACCATATCCTTGGGACAGTTGAGAATGCTCACCATTTTAGCCCGCAACGTTTCTTGTCGATACCCCAGTTATAGTGTAAGGCCCTAGGTTCTGGGCATCCCTCCCAAAACGTAAGACAGGAATGCCAGATGATGATTTTTCATTCAGAGAGTACCAAAGCGATTGAAAAGGTAGCGGGCACCTCTCAAGTTGTCGGAAAGGTGGATACGTAGGGATCAGCATTTAAGGTCCAAAATTCATCAGATCTTTTGAGCAACTGCTGGAATGTGGTGGCACCTTCTGAGACCGAGACGCAGATAGCTTCTGACAGTTCTGGTTGGAATTTTGTTTCAAGGATGAGAACATCAGAAGCCTATCACCGGTTCTCATCTCAAATCACTGAGCAGACCCGGCTTTTAAAAGCGATCGGATGTTTTCTTGCTTTGTGTGGGGATGGGTCAATGTTCAGGAACCCCAACATGAACGGCACAGATAGATGCAAGGATTGTGTTGTTACAAAGCATCTTGACTCATTGTTAATCATAGGGGATGACCGCACAAAAAGTGAATAATTAATTACCACAATTTTTGTGCCGACATGCCTACATACATATCAAGATGCGTGTATGTATATGTATATACATTACATGTACATATGCATTTTCTGGCTGCTTGCAGTGGAGTACCAGGGTCTTGAGTCACCAGACGTATTCAAGAGCTGAGCACTTCAATATTTTTTTGCACTTCCGCAGCTCACATTCCAGCAGATCTGGCGAAGTCTGAAGCCCTCAGTGGTTTGCTGTCGGTCTTCGCTAAACAACTTCTGTTTGTGCCTTCAGAGGATTGCTTCGGTCTGCCGAAGATACGAAGAGATGATGCAAGCGGCATCAGCCCAGCACTGGTTGGGCCTAATGCTTCTGGCAACTGCCCCGTTGCCGCGGTTCTGTTTGGGGAACGCAATGATTGAGTCTTCGATTTAAATGCATTCTGCATCCGGCGCAAGCTTGAAGACTCCTGGCTGGAGCGAGAGGATGGAAGTCCACCAGGGTGTGAGGGGGTCTTAGTGAACGTCAGACTACGGGTTTATCAACTGAACCATCCAAAGAGAATGGTAGATGAACATCCCAACCAAGGTCGGAGAGTCATGCAACTTAATGCAATGCAATGCTAGGTATATTTGTGATTGTTTGTATGTGTGTCTGTAATGTGAGGTAATGTGATGTATTGTAACGTAACGTAACGTAACGTAACGTAACGTAATGTAATGTAATGTAATGTAATGTAATGTAATGTATGGTATGGATGTATTGGTTTCAAAATCCAAGCACCGAAGAACACGATTCCAGAAAACAACACCACAGCTTCGAACAATTTCCGCGTATGTTATGTGTGTCTACGAACCTTTTACCTACACAATGCATGCGGATGTGTATATACACAGGCAGCATTCCCATGTTTCTGTGTGGGTAAGCAGCGAGGCATATTGGGATGACCAGATACTCAGCATTGCTGGATAACCTGAGCAGTTTGGTGATGCATTTTTGTGTCTCAAAACCACTATGTTAAAAATTAGGCCCTGGGCATGCTTGGTAAGAGAAAATAACGGTTGACTAATAAGTGGTTGATTAAAACCAAGGATGGTAAGTCATTAATTGACAATTTCTGGTTAGCCTTAATAGTGTTTGATTGACTTGGTAAGGCTAAAAGTGATTAACAAAAAGCGAAGCATTCTCAGGCATGGTTGATTAATAACGCGAGATCCATAGTAATAAGCCACACACGATTGAGCGATTGATGGGGATCACAAGCGATTTTCGGTCAACTTGATGGTGGTTTTTCAACGGCTGGATCGAAACAGTACCAGACTAGATGGGCCAGGGCAACAGAATTTTCTGGTTCCTTACTGGTACCATGACGCCAATCCAAAGTGACGGTCAGAGGGAATCCAGCTACTTTTTGTAGCACCACCTAAGGATAACCCCCGGGCCCCACAACACCGTTACCAGGGGATGCCAAGGAGACCGGGATCAACTGTTCAGTGGCACATCTTCGATTCAGCAGTTCAGTTCTCGGAGTGTTTGAAAATGTCCCCGGACGTGCGTTGAGCAAAGGCAGAGAAGTTCGTGACCTTTCTGTTTTGCATCTTCACCAACACGAACTTGGTGAACATCACTCCTAGAACTTGCCGTGTTTCGCGACCTTCGCGGAGAACTGTGTTTGATAGATTGCTATTAGTGACCGTCAACTATCAACTACCTCCGATTAAAAGGAAGTGCTTGGAACTATTGATAAACATCAGATAACGATTGGCCATTGCAACTATCGTCATTGGTACCAACGAATTGGTCTTGACGATCAACGATCAACTGACGGATGTGGAGAATGACGATAGTCATACCCGTTGTAACCATAAACAACATGTCTGTGATCATCAGCTATTGATAAGCATCAAAGCATCCAAAACTTACTCATGGTTGTCATTCAGCCACAGCTGGCATCTCTGGACAGCCGCACAGCATCGGCGTTGTTGGTGGCAACATCATACCATTTGGATTAACTCATGTTGGTTAGCGGGTGAAAACCGCGAAACGAACCATGCATAAGAATAGTTCATCGAGGTCAATATCCACTCATCATGGCCAACACCAGTTCTATATTTGATGTTTTTTTCATGGTTATTCAACGGCTACTTGATGGTTGATGATAGCGATCAACAAGGTTCCCGATCCGTATCAGATGGGTGGGGATACCACCAGGTATACAGGGTATGGATCAAATTAAAACAAGGCACAAACTGATGGTCTCTAAAAACACCATAATCTTCAATGTCCCATTTGTACGTTTTAGGTCTAGTAGTTATGATGGGTTTAAACTTAACCGGATACTTGGACGCATTTGGCAAGGTGAATTGTGAAGTGGATAGCAAAACATATACTATGTGCAACTCTATGCTGGTTGTTGGTTGGGGGGGAGATAAGGAGCCAGGATGCAAGAACAATCCGCATAAGACAGCAAAACATCATCGATGAGAAAACCAGATGGCGCAGCGGAAATTTGGACAGAAGAAAGAGGTGCTTATAGGAAAGGACTAGACTCTAGGAGCTTGCGGTGGTCGTTTCTCATCAGCAGCACGTATGCTGCGCATGCAAAATGGTGTTCAAGCAATGCAGTCCATCTATCTACTTGTCTGTAATTTATGTATCTGCTTATCATGGAACCATTTACCTTCGTGATTGGTGGTTAGAAGTACAGAAACCCGTTCGACTGAACCAGCTGCCTGCTGACGCGCCGAAGGGGCGGAGATGAGAGGGCGAGCTTGGCAGGGAGAAGGGCCCAGAACAATATAGTTAATCCTAGTAGTTAACCCTCGTTGGTTATAACCCTTATAACTGGTAGAAATCACCCATGTGTGTCATTGGGGTTCACCATGGTCCTTAGAAGTGGTTCATGAGCGAGCGTTCCACCCGCTGTTCTTCGCACCTGCGATAGCCTTTGTCTCAAGCTGGTCTGCAAGTCTCAGCCCTGGTGGTGCTAACGAGAGGCCACCGAGCGACTGCAGCGAATGGTTGAGATCTTCGTGCACCAGCCGTTCCGAACCAAGCGCAAAGCAAGCTAATGTCAGCTGGCTGCGCTGGCTGCTTTAGGAGGCCACCTGTTCCCATTTAGGGCCTTTGAGTAACACAAATATGTACAGGACTCCGGCAGATTGAACATCTCGCTTAGTGGTGATGATATTGACTTTGTCACCACGAGTTGGGTGCAACTGCAGGATGATTCAGATTGCAATAGATACTGGGTGTACAGTGTAGCTTCGAATGGCTCTCATTGTCGTGACCTGTACCTCATAAAAATTAGCAGGTTCAAAGCTGGCACATGGACAGCAACCTGAGAGCGCATCAGCGGTTTGAAATTACTGTGTTGCCTTGCGTGGTGCCAAATTGGCGTTGCGGGCATACCGGTGGCCGTCAAAACACCAACGACAGGAGGGACACGAGTGGCGAAAAGGTCGGCGAAACGGAGCGCCAGTTCGGCTGTTAACCATCATTAGTTGGTTCTTAACCATCATTCGTTGGTTCTCTACCATTATTAGCTGCTTTCCAGCATGAAAAAGTACAATTTCTGTTGGTTGAATGGGGATGGCAGGTCGCAGCCCATTGTGTCCGGTTTGAACCACGGTAAGAGGCTAGCCAGGCGTGAAGAATCTCTTAGCCAGCACTGCTTGTTGTTTAGTCGCTAGGGCCTTGGGCAGGCTGGACACTAAATGATTGGTGCAATGCCTACGATCTTTGCTTGTTTCTTCCACATGTATCTCTGTATAGCCTTTGTTCGCGATACAAGCCAACCATCACATCACAACTACCATTGTCATATCAATTGAGAAACATAAATGTGAAACTGATGAAAATCAATCATACATAATTGTTTCTTAAGAATTCATTAGTGACCTTACCATCCAACCAATCATCTTGCAATGCTTAATGGGAGATCCCAGGAAGCAACTTTGCATCTTTGAAAGGAGACCTGAGCGCTCCGAAGCCCCGTGGAAACTGAAGGTGAAATCGGGCTGTTAGTTGAAAACCATTCTTGTTAATACTGGTTGATGATCTAGGAACAATCATGGGATATTAGCCAAGAAATAGGAGGGAGCCCAAAAGTTGCCAGGTTCTTGTGGAGCTATGTGTGCGTTTCTCAAATTGTGGGACCCCATAGCCATCAAGCTTTGAGCATCAAAAACAGATAATTCTTGTGGATGATTGGGGTCCCAAAATTGGAAAAAACCTGTGTTTCAATCCTTCCTTGTTGTCTATCTCCACTTGGGTGTTCTCAAAATAGGGAAACAACCAGTTATCATCCCATGATAATCATCTGTGGTAATAAACCAACCATAGCTTGGGGGTCCCGAAACTGGCCACCACCAGATGGTAGTTGTACAACTTCTTGGTGATTTTTCTCTATGACTGATCCACCTAATCCCCAAACTGGCTTGAGAAACCACCATAGCACCATGATTGATGGATCAACTCATGGATTGACCATTATAATCCCCTATAAAAACACCACTTGACCATGCCAAGGTTCTCGACCCTTTTTGCACAGGCCTCCCGAAGCCAGTTGGCTTGCGGCAGACCCACCGAGGCGGTGTGGTCATCCGTGCGATAGTTCGTTGGTCACGACCAGGGCAGTGGATCATGGTCTTACTTGATGATGACCAGGGTAGCTTGGAATCACCACTGTAAAAACCAGGTGCTACCTGGTTATTACCGGGTTATTACCTGGTAATAACCAGTACGTAAGTTAGTTGCACCTGGAAAAACAGCTTAGTGTTTCACAGTTTTTTCGGCCTCCCAGATTGCCTGGCTCTCTCGCCACCTCCTGAAATGGTGGTCCCCGATGTATTTTCCATTGCCTCCTGGTGCCTCTATCCCTCTGCTTGGAAGTGGCAGGCATTGAAGAGTGCGGAATTGGCAGCAAAGAGCTTCAAGGAACCATGGTGGTGACAATTCCAACTTGGAACTGAAGCAGTGCTGGCAGTGCTTCACAGCAATGTTGAAATTCCAGCTTCAAGGTATGCCTTGAAACATGGGGTGACACCTGGAACAAGTCAGAAGGCTGCTCAGATCTGTCATCTGGGAAAGCAGCAGAAGCTTGGGGCCATTTGCGAACACAGCCAGATTGTCGGTGATCGTTGGCTATCAAGCTGTCCACCTGTACAATCAACCAGTAGCAAACAATCTTTGTTGACCACCCAAGTTTAGTTGACTATATTTTGTTGCTGTCCGTGCCGACAGGATCTGGGAGATGCGTGGCGACCCCAGTCGAAATCGGCTGAACGTGGCCCAACTGTGGGGCTTTTGACCACCTGAAAGGTTTCAGTGGTTCGTTGTTGAGATACTTGGTTCAGTGGTTCGCCCAAAAACTAGGGACATCTGGGGACATCTAGGGACATCTAGGAACATCTAGGGACATGTAGGGACATCTAGGGACATCTAGGGACATCTGGGGACATGTAGGGACATGTAGGGACCTGTTCATGAAAGTTACTGCCATATTGTGACCATAGCCCTGTTGCAGTGTACCTCGTTGCATCCGCCACTGCCACCACTGCGCACCCTCCAATGACCCAGGCAGGTCCGCTGCAGCCACCCTGGGGTCTGAGGTTGAACGAAGCGGCTGCCAGCAGTGCTTGTGTCCGTGACTCCCAGGAGATGAAGTGCCAATGGTTGAAGTGCCATGATGAACCGCTTTTTATAGAACTTTTTTTTGACTTGCTGATGACTTGCTGATGTTTTTAGTCGTTGATTAGCTTATTATGAGCTCACTATGAGCTCATTATTAGCCGATTGGTTATTTGTTGGTGCTTCATCATTAACCATCAGTCACCACGACTTACTACTAACAGTTTTTGTTGGTTGGTGAAACAATGACTATTGTAGTGATGGTTATAGTTTTGGTTTATTGATTCGCATCCAGGAGGATTGGTCAAAACCAAAACTGTGCCAGCATTGGGTCAAGGATTGATATCGCAAACGGTGCAAAGTTGGAGCAACTCATTTTTACCCGCCAAGAATGAGTAGAATAGTCTTTGCAGGGATTTTTGCCCATTCATTTTTTTTTTTGGGGGTGTTGTTTTCGCTTGTTGCTGATCCCTAGGTCAAGCAATGACTGGTGGTTTCTCAAAATAGGACACCCTCTGTGTTCATCCAGTTTATTAACCATTGATAAAATACAGTAAACCAATTATATACTATTGTTGGTATATTCCCAATCATCGCTTATTGTCACCTTTTTATAAACATGGTTAACCACTCTAAACCGGCCGTAACTTTTTAGGAGAATCCCCCAACTAGCCACTTTCATTCATTCTCCTCAGTTGCCAGGTTTTGATCGGCCACTCAGTTGGATTTTTCCCGATCCGCAAAGATTTGAGTCGCAAGTAGCCAATATCAACTATGATTAGCAATCAATCAATGTAATGATACTATCAACTAACCATGATCAACTAAGTCGCAATGGTTAGGCGATGATCAACTATGGTTAGCGACCATCCATTGCTGTATCAATCAATGAAGAACCCAGCCAGGATTGAGGATGCCCTTGGAAGCTCGCCGGTTGGTCATGGATCATAACCACCACTAATCCCCCACGCTTGTTCTCGCCGACTATAGCCATCATTAAGCGTTGTGAGCCATTAAGAACCAATGTGAAATCCCATGAGCAAGAGAAGATGGTGCTGCTGCACAGCCCCCTCACCCTGGGCTGTCACAACTCCCTGCGAATGGCAATTGACAGAGCAGGCTTTGCTATTGGTACCATTATCAATGGTTAATCAATCACTCTGGTTCCAATAGCAATCATTAATCACTCTGGTTGATTAATGAGTGATTAATGGTTGGTACCATGATCAATGGCACCATTAATCAACCAGGCTCTGGCTCATGTGGACCTGGGCCAACTGCCTGAGGCGAGACGGGAGGGCCCAGGTAGTGCGGCTGGTGATGCTAAGGTCATGGTTAATGATGGAGAATTGCTATGGTTATACCACGGTTAGATAAAGGTTATAGCGATTGTAACGTGGATGGTTGACAACTCATGTTCAGGTATGGTGAGTGATTGATAATAGAAGATGATGACCAGCAAGAACGGGTCATCTAGCAACTCTATGGCGCGCTGGGTCGTTGCGAGCTGGATCATTACTAAGCACCCACGGGCCCCATGAGTTTTCACATCCTCAAAGCTCAGCTAGTTCACGGTCATGGCTTAGGGATGCGGACAGCCAGGAGTACATAGTTCTTGATCCCCAGCCATGCGTGTTTGTGCCAAGCCATAGGCTGACCGTTATAACCCACCCAACAAATGATCATCTTACGAATGGAAACCCTTGGTTGACTGGGGCTACCATTATTTTGGCACATACCCATGTAACTACAATAGTAGTGAACTCACAATCTCCATAATGGTTAAGAGGAGTCTATACAAGTTGTTCTTTTTGGATGAGAGAGCCATATCACCCCAAATGTAAATCATCTTGAACAGATCTCCCATCATTACACAGAAAGCTTATGCCAGATTTTTTCAACATGATCCCATCGAAATCTGGCTTAATGTTTTTCAACAGCTGAAAGCTTATGACAAAATCGATGTCATGTTTATAACAAACAGCTTAGCAGAAAAGCTTATGATCATGTAATATCATTGAAATCTACCCAAACAAAAAAATCCCATCGAAATCTCATCATGAAGATTTCTGGATGAAGGATCCGGGCGCCGGCGCCGTTGCGGTCCAGGGACCCTTCTTCCCGGGTCCCGAGTGCCTGCCAGGCCGTGTCTCTTGCGTCCAAGGCACCTCAAGATTTGGCCGAACTAGGCGCAGCCTGCGGTTTTTTGGGAGCTGGGTGGGGTTGGTTGAAACAACTGGTTGTTTGATTGGGTGTTTCACCAAGGTTGGTTGACAGAACTGGTTGTTTAGTGATTCACCCAGGAGTGAATGACTAATGACCGATGACAGATGACTATGATCAAACAACTGGTTGTTAACAACTGGTCATTCACCAATGGGTGAACATGATTCAATGAGTTTGACTAATGACTGATGACTAGTGACTGATGCCTAATTTGATTGAAACCATTCAACAAACATATTGGTGGATTTCAATCAACTAAAACCATGGGTTGACAATGAAATTGGTGAAAATCATGAGTTGGTTGAAACCATGGAGGATTCATTGATGGATTCCATTCAACCACTATCAAGTAGTCATCAAGTTGATTGAAAACTTGTTGATTGACTAATGATTGAACCCCACTAAGAAGCATTGTCAATGAAGTTTAGCAACGGTTGAAATCCAGTTTTTTCTTGATTGCTACATCATTGGCCATTGTTAAGCAGTATATGATTTGAACCAATGACATTAACCGCTACTAATCATCATGAAACGATCACGAACCACTATAACCCCTACTGACCAGAATTAACCACTCTTGAGCGTAAAACACTCTTTGCCATCGACAAACATTGTAAATCAACATTAACCAATCATGAAGCCCAATGATTTGGCGCAACTTTCTGTTGACCCAAAGCGAGTCCAGGTTTGCGGCGAGCTTGTGCGGACGCGCTTCGGGTGGTATCCTGGTGGTTGCGTGTGCATGCGAGCGGTAGCAGTAGGAAACATCATGGGGGATCTCTCAAAAGGGAGGACCCCACCAAAACTTGCTGGTTTATTAGTATAAATCCTCAATAATGGATGATTTGGGGGCACCCCCATTTTGAGAAAGCACCAATTGTTAATCACAGTGACATAGCAACATGTAGTAAGGCTACCAGGGTTTGGGTCACCAGTCTAGTAGTAAACAAATGACTTTCAATTTGTGATACTGGTAACCCTACTGAGAAACATTTTGGGTCTAGACATGGGTTCACATTTCCCATGGTCAGAGGCACTTTGCAGATCATGAGGAAGACCAGGGAACGTGGCACAGCCAGCAATGAACCAGTATGTTTGGGAGAAAGAACCACCATCACATAGAGGTGGTTTTCCGTCGGACAGGCCATTTTGGAGGCGCCGTGGATATTGCTGCATTTTAGGTTATGCCTCTCCAGTTGTAGCAGGCAGAAATTATTCCTTCCCCTCACTTATTTGAGCGGGGTAAAGTTGCTCGTAGACTCTTGCAAAGGACAATGATCTGGCAATTCACCACTGAAAGATCAACCAAATTCTACACCGCAATAGTAGTGACTAGTAGTGGTTGCTATCACGAGCTCCATGTATTACTACCATCCGGTCATCAAACGTAGCACCAGTTCACCAGTCATCTTACCACCTTCCTTGACTGGCTATAACGAACCATGAGCAACCTCAACCAACCTTAACGAATTGTTCGACTATCACTGGTGAGCCATCGTCGCAAGCGAGCGAACCAGTGCATAGATCTCAGGCCAGCAAAGTCTACTTGGAAGTGGGCGACCACGAGCGTGCCATGCAAGTTGGTTTGGAGGCCACGGAGGGCCATCGCCTGGTGTCGTCCCCATTGCCTGAAGGACACTGCTCAACCGTTGAGTATGGTTCATGGTGATTCATGATGGTTCAGAATGAATGATGCTTCAGTGGTGATTGTTCATGGTTAATTAATGATGTTTGATGGTAGTGAAGTAGTGAATGATACTTAATAGCGGTTAATCAGCTGGTTCATAGTGGTTGCCACCGCTTGATCATTGGATTTTATGATGGTTGCTGGTTGCTAGTGATTCATGTTGGCGTACTGAGGAACGCTGAAACTCGGTGGTGGTTGAATTTGGATCCTGTGGGATGCTGGTGCCACGTGGTGCCACCATATTTGGGTCCGTGTCTATGGACACCCTCAGGCTGTCGCAGCTCCGCTAAGACAGAGCCACTTGACACATTTGAACGGCCCTTCACTTTTGGGTTTCAATCGGGGCACTGGTGGCCTTATTTTCGTGCTTGGTTTGCTCAGGGGCTGTTGATATGCTGAACATCCATGCGGTGAACGGTATGGTCGGAATGTTGAGCTCCGATGCATTTTTTGAGTCATGGATGTTCTCCCCTTAGCCGGTGCACAGATAAGATGGTCAGTAGGCCTGTTATTTAGCCATATTCAGATTGGTTACACTCCAGCAATCTGACATAGCAATGGAACATCACTATGTTTTATATAGAGAAACTCTGGGAAAGCATCAGTCATTGGTGGATTTTCCTTTGCTATGTTCGATTGCCAGAGGGTAGTAATGACTAGTGGTAAATTGAGAGTTAGGTCATACTTTATCAGGGTTCATAACAATGGTTAACCATGCTTGAACACAATGCTTGAGGCTTAGGGGTGAATCCACCTGTAACAGGTACTGTACCATAATTTAATGGTAAGGTGACCATGTACGATGGACCAGGTAGCATCTTGTAATGCTTATTCAGTTTGGTACCCGAGTCCAGTGGGTGAGTCGATCTTCTTGCACTCGCTGCGTGCGTGAACATGGGCTCAAGCCGGAGCAGAGAAGAGCACAGCCTGGTGCATCCGGCAGCACAACCATGGTGATGTCAACCGCAATACCATGGTCACCTTAGCATGGGATCTGTGCTGAGAAGTACACAGTCGATAGCCTTTGGGAACGAGCAAACACCAGATCATGATAGCACACATCACCTTGCTCATGCAGATCAAGCGGCTGATTTGGGCAGTTTGCCTTTGTGAGAGCAGAGCAGACTCACAGATGCAACAGGAAAAATAATGTCTTGAAAAGAGCATGCTCCCATAAAAAACCACTCCAAATTGCACAAAAGAGATACATATTACTGAAGAAGTATACCTAGAAGTATCTAAGAAGTATACTTTGGAGTAGAGAAAGGGCAAAGAAAGTACGAAGTATGCCGTTTGTTACTTGGATGAGATCTCACCTTCAGCTTAGCCTCCTGGCTCCTCGGATTCATGTCGTCACATGGATGTGGGGGACCACGTCACGTGGACAGCTTTAACTCGAGGCCGCCCCGTACCCTCCACCTGGAAGTGTTGGCCAGCTGGTGATGGCTGTAGGTCAAGCAGCTAAACATCAATAAAACCATGGTAATCTTAGCCATCGACCATGTTTACTAGTGGTTAATAGTGGTTGATAATGATTCATAGTGGTTGATAAAGCTAGCAATTATTACACCCTGGTCAACTAACCTGGAAGCTGGAAATCCACCATTTATAGTTGGTTTACCTGTGAAAATGGTGATTTTTGGCTTCCTGGTTAGTTTACCAGAGGGTAAACATGTTCCCTCCAGCCTTAACGTTCGCCCCACCACATAAAGCGCCACTGCAATGGAACATGTTGTACAAGGTCGAGATGGCTTGGACAAGATGCGAAAACACTGGCTATACGCAGTGATTTATGGTTTAGGGTTTTAGGGTTTTAGTTTTAGGGTTTTAGGGTTTTAGGGTTTTGGTTTTAGGGTTTTAGGGTTTTGGTTTTAGGGTTTTAGGGTTTTGGTTTTAGGGTTTTAGGGTTTGAGGTTTAGGGTTCGATATCTCAGAAGTCAAAAAACAATGGCCCTGTGCAGGAATTTGAGCGTTGGGAAATGTTCTCAGACCCATGCGGGGCAAACCCTAAGGCTTGGGCGAACATGTTTGATAGTGGCTAGTACCCAACAATAGTGGATTATAATGGTTCACAATGGTGAACTAGTGGGGCATAATAACCAACCGACTCTTGGGGATTACTTGCTGGTGAATGATGTACAGGGTATTGACCCACAACCCTCTGGAGCTGGTGATGCAAGGAAACTCGACCATGATTCAAGTGATAAATGCAGCCACTTCTCATTATTCAAGCCACAATTACAGCCACTTTTTGGTGATCAACTAGCGATTATCAACGTTGCCAGCGAGTAAACCAACGTGGTATTCCCAAGTGTCGACTTTAGCCTGGTATACGGTGAATCTTCAGCTTCGATTTCGGGTCTCAGCATTGGAAGGGTGGGGAAACCAATGAGTTGGTACCAGTGGGTTTGGCCGAGCAACTTGAGGTGCTGCAGGAGTTTCTGAAGTTGCTGCAGGGGCCCAGGCTTTGTTAAAAATTCCATGGTGTTAAAAAACATTCCATGGGTGAAGTATGGTGAAGTTTCATCAACTTCTGGACGTGGTTGCTGGTAGCTTGATGAGGTTCGTTCCGGAATCTTATGGTAGGACCCAAGGAGACGCATCGTGGCTTCCGACACGATCATGCAATGGCAAATCAGCACCATACTTATGTCTGCCGCAAAGTTGTCCCCCTGTTGTAATTGAAATAGTACATGGGAAATTTCTCTCCCTTTCTCTCAGTCTCTCTTTTCCAAAAAATGTAGGTTACTATAGCAATATAAAGATAGAGCTTGATGGATGGATGGCTGGACAGATAGAGACATATGCGATGTAAGGTATGATGTATAGTATGCGGCAGTATTTATACAAATACAAGTGGATACACACACACATATATATATATACATCAATAGATACGAATACAATATAATTCTTATCTATAAATAAATAAATAAATGAATAAATAAATAAATATATATATATATATATAGATAGATAGATAGATAGATAGATAGAAAATATGTAAAAAGACCAATCGATAAACGAATGGATAGATACATAAAGAAATAGATACACAGACAACAAGTATATCTACTGTACCCTTGTACCTGCACATAACATCGGTGCTACCACCTTGCAGGCCCAGGAGCGCAACTACAGCGCGTTCGACCGTGACGGGCGTGACAAACACGGCGGCGGTACAGGTCCCGGGTGGCGCGACGGGGCTGAGGTGCTCGGGGGTCATAGCCATGAGCCCAGAATCAACCATATTTTCAATATTTTCAGTGGTAAACAATCAATTTTTCTGTTTAAATATAGAACCAACATTAGAATATATTCAATGGTAAAAAAAAAGATTTTCTGTTTAAATTTTGATAAAATCAGATTTTTCAACCCATCATATTCTTAACAGCGAATCGATTTAATGTTAATGCCGGATGAATGTTAACCCTAAGTTGATCAATTGGAAAGAGGTACCATTTTAATGAGAAACCAAGGCGAACTTGGGGGGATGACACCCTATGAATCAAGCAGGGGTTTAGCTTCATCCGGGATTATATAACATTACTGGATTAATATATTTTTAGCAAGGGATCTATAAGCCACCAAGATTATGGATCAAGTTGTGGTGTTTGATTTTTCAATCTTGCACTTTAATTCACAAGAGTTCGGTGTTTGTCGTGGAGAATCAAGAACACTGATGACACTGGTGTATTGGTGGTTAGGGAACAATGCAATGGTCAGGAACTGTTGGTAGTTGATAGTGGGTATCAGTATTTGCAGAGCTACAATAATCACTTTGCGCTTAGTGTCATAACTGTTGATACTGTGGTGCCTACCGGTGCTAGTGACAACCTGTGGGTATTAGCTACTGGTATGTAGAGCAATGTGTCATCAAGGTTAAGCTGGTATTGGCTAGCAATGGGTATTGTATGGCTACTCAACACAGGGTCGCTCACAATCAACTATGACTGTCATATCAGAGGTATTTCAACAACGGTCTTACTTCGCGAACTGACATCTCTGCGTGGTGGATTGATGACCATGGCTTGCATGGTTCAGGCGCAAGTATGTGATTTTTGACAAGCTATAGATGTAACTGCAGCAGAGGCCATCCAATACTATATACATGTTGCCGAGATGGAATGCTGGGGGTACATGGCAGCTATACTTCCTGGCTACATAGAACTAAAGGCTCCCAGATGGAATCTTTACGAGCGATGCATCGTTTCTGGCATGGTGTATGTTGTTACTTGGACGTGCATCCCCAGTTGGCAACTGGTAAATAGCCATGGTTACAGGGTTGTAAGCTGCCTTAAACGGTTCATAACCATGGTTACAACCCCGGCTGCACATCAAAGTAGGGAGAACGGAGTACCAGCATAAATTGCATGTCCATGGCTACGGGCTTTTGAGAAATACAACCAGTTTGGCGTTAAGAATTATCAACCACCATCAGCCAACATTGATCATCATGTGCCATTATCAATTATCATCAACCATGAGGGATCCTGATTGACCAACCACTGACGATCAACCCCAATCAACCAACATCAGAATCTTATGATACAACAATCATTCTAACCAATCATGACTATCACGCGTTGACCATTCAGCATCATCATCCACGATTAACCACCAGTGATGCCAAGCTGTCCAGCTCGCGGACAGTGTTGTTAGCCCCCTGAGCTTGGCAGCTTCAGTCAATGGTTGCGACATGAAGGATGGTTTGTGATGATTAATGGTGATTCATGATGGCTCATGATGGTTCATGGTTAAGGATGGTTAGTGGTGATTAATGATGGTTATTGATGATGAATCAAGGTTCATAGTGACTAATGATGGTTCATGAGGGGTCAGGATGGTTCATGATGGTTGATACGAGCAATCCTTCATAGATAGTGAATCTGAGCTGATGATTCTGGGCAATACTGACTATCCAATTGTCGTTGCTCTTGGGATTGTGCACCCTCAAATCTAGAGTTCTCCATGTCGTCAGCTTCAAATCCTTCTTAGTGCTGATGTGGCTCCATCCAGCCCACCAATTGATCAGTCAGCGAGTCAGTCAACTCGTTGTGTTTTTCCAGTCATTGGAGTTATGCATGAAACATGTTGTGGACTCTTCCCTCGCAGAAGTCACAGCTATCGCATTGAATTGAAGTAATGGTTGGAACGCCATGGGACATTGGACAGTACTCAATGCCAATTAGAATGAAAATGCCCAAGTGAACCACGGAGTGCCTGCACTGCTTAACGAAACAACTGATGGTTACAACTTCTTGGGCAATCGATGGGCCACTAATCTCAATCATGGCCTCCGCTCAGAACCACCTGCTACCATGTAACTTCGTCATAGCAACGGATGATTGCGATCCATTTTCTGTCAGCTGATACCGTTGTCAAAGATCCCAATGACTTTGTGGCTTACTGTGGTTGGTCATATCCACCACCGGTAGAACCAACCGGGTAGCACCAGACACTGC
>VSDK01002553.1:55943-75268 GCA_009767595.1 Symbiodinium kawagutii | reverse complement strand
CGGCGGGCTTCCCTGGGGCGGGCCCCCCGCCGTGGTGCTCCCTGCCGTGGGGGCGACAGCTTCCACGGCCCTGGCGCGCTGCGCGGATGCCTATGAGACCTTTGGATGGCCCTGCGTGGATGGAGCACCCAACACCTACCGACTTCATCAACATCAGGAGACCACCATGGCTGGGCTCAGATCGCAGAAAGTGGTAGAAAGTCCAGCTGCAGATTTTCAGTACAGCAACAGCAACTAAGCCTGGACGTTTGGTGATGGCAATTCCGGAACGCTGGGAGTTATCATTAGTCATTGCATTTTTCAAGTACAAACAGTATGATCTCCCGTGGCATGTCCCTTCTCCTGGCAATACCTTTGTAAGCGTGCAACGGGCTCATGGAATGATTTGACGAAGACATACATGGAAAGAGACATGACATATCCGTATCAAGTTGCTTATGCAGAATATCCAAATACACGGTATATATGTATACATAGCTATTTTTCAAACAAAAACATATACAATAAATGAAAACAAAACAAACATATCATATATATATATAACTTATAACCTATAACTATATGATACAACTCTATAACTCCCCATGGTGGTGATTCCCCTTCGTTGGCTGTGCAGGAGACCGAGGTGCCAGAGCTCATGCAGACGGCGCTCTCCGCGGTGATGTGTTGCCAGCAGCACGGAGGCCGATCCTGGGAGCTTCACTTGGCATTTTCCGACGAGATCCGGTGCCTCGGCTCCACGGTTGGTGCGGGGTGGTGCCAGGCATAGCTGATCGACGGAGCCCTTGGAGCTGGTTGGTGCTGGGGGTAGCTGGTGGGGAATCAGCATATCTATTCATCATAAGCATCATTAAGCACCATCCAATTTTTCCAATTTGGCAGGCTGGAGTGTTGTACCACTCGTGCTGTCATGCAAAACACAGCTGAAATCAAGCGTGCCCAGCAGGCTGATAGTCAGCTAGGAACCGCTCACCAAAAGCCAAAGAACGTTGTTCCATGGCAGTGAGCCACATCACTAATTCACCATCGAAACTGGTGGTGGGGACTGTACGGCTTCCCTCCTCACTCAGTCGACGTGAAAGGCATTCACAGGCCGCCCGGGTCATTGCCGAGCAAAGCTCAGCAGGGTACTCCTTGGCCTCCGCCGTCTTGTATTGGCGCTTGAAGACGTCGTAGCCCTGGAGTAGGGCAGTGGGTCGAACAGCATTTCGGTTGGCATACTGGGCGAAATGGCCAGAGAATCCTGGCAAGCCGGCCACCCTGAATGTTGTCGGCTTTGTTGCCTTGGCTCCGTACTGATACTGGGCGAAACGATGTCGACGGTGATGGGGAAGGGCTCTGCAGTAGCGATCTTGCAAAGCCGTCCGCCAAATGGAGGCCTTCTCCTCGTCATCATTCTCCGTGGGATGCTCCATGAGGGTGCCCCCTCCCATGAACACCGTCTCCAGCTCCAGATTCACGGATCGCAACATCAGCGATGTACCTTGGGTCACCTGTCGAACTTCCCCCATTTCCAAGCCATGAAGTCCCCAAGGGCGACTGCTGGAGCGAAGGGGTCGTGGTCCGCCATGGTCAAGTCGGAGGTGTCTTGCAGCTGTCCATGTTTCGCATGGAGGGCCGCTCAAACAAAGAGCGACCGCTCCATGTCGGATGAGCTTCAACAGCTGACGAAATCCATAGCCCATGAGGTTTCCAAGATAGGGGTCCACCGCCGTATCAATGGATAAGCAATGGACCTGGACATCACCAAAGAAGGTACGCTGACACGCCAATGCCACGTCATGACAATCACCAACACGGCGCCTGCCAGAGAAGATGTGGGCAATGTAGAGGTGCTTGTCGCCATCAGGGCCCAACACCATTGGGACACCACGGATGGGGTCAACAGGGGCAATCTCCACGGCCGTGAGCTGATGAAGAAAGGAAGCCTGACAATCAAAATTGGTGGGAAATGGCTCGCGCAAAATCGCATTGCGTCGATCCATCTCGGGCTGGTCGATCTTGGGGTTGCATACTGGCTCCACAGGAGCTTCATGAGCAAGAACTTCACGCGCCTGCAACAAAGTCCACATAGGATGGTCATTTGCAAGCGAAATGAACTGCTCCTCCACGAACACATGGTATGTAGTGTCCAGGTAGTTGGCCGCCATGAGGTCATAACATGCAGTCTGTCCCCACAAGAAAAAGGCCCAGTAGTTGAGGGACATCATGTCATCGTCCTGGTGCTCCAGTACCATCATCCACTGATAAACGAGAGAGTCATCAGCGAGGTCGGCTGGGCCATGTGCCTGGAGCCAATCTTCAGTGACCTGCGAAAGTGACAGGAACACGGCATCGCGATGTTGTGGAGGCAGATGGTCGGGAAAACCTTGAAGCTCCCATGCGCTGTCGACTTCATAGGCACGACGGTCATGCTGTCGTTCCCATCGGGTTGGTCCATGTGCGAGATCACGCCAGGGTCCAAACACTGGTAGAGCAGGAAGACGATCAGTACAGCGAAGATCCATTGGTAGCGGAGCCAAATCCTCAAGAGCCTCAGGGTCAACAGGATCACGAGGTTGAAGAGTTTTACGTGAAGTGTGCTGCCCTTTTTCAGGCGCATGGTACCGAGGTACACCGACCATTGCCTCAGGATGACCTGCCAGGTCAACCTTCCTCATTTCGATGTGATGAATGTCTCCGGAACTTTGCCAGCATTCAAGCATTGCGTGTGCACCAGTGGCGAGCTCACCAACGTCGCACCAAGGAGCGGGCAGTTATGGACTCACCTGTGTGCAATGGCTGTGGTCAGTTCTTCTGGTCTATGCAGCGCTTGCAGCAGCACCTCAAGCGCTCTCAACAGCGCCCTGATGGTGGTTGCTACTACAAGTTGGCCAAATACCTGGTGAATGCTACGTTCTTGTAGACAAACTTTGCGAATTGTACGTCGCAGGGCCACAGCGTCGAGGTGCGTAGAATCACGACACCAATCAGCAATGTCCTGAAAAGTAAGCTGCGAGCCTTCCAAAGGATGTCCAGGGAGTTCACCACGATACCAACGTAGGCCATGACGAAGAGCTTCAAGCCATGCCCCAGTGCATCGGTCATCAACCTGCTGCATGAGAGACAACAAGTCTTGGTGGCCAAACTTGAAGAGCTTGAAGGCAAACAACATGCGGTGCTTGGTGAGGCGCAGCGAAAGTGCAGGTAGAGCAAATCGAGCTCGAAAGGAGGCATCACAGGCCAAGTCCTGTTGAGGGCCACGGTGACATCGGGCAATGCGCCGTTGCCACCCAGTGATGCGATGATCAATGGCTCTGTATTGAGCTGGGGTGAGGGTACTCCAAGAGCCGCTGCCGTAAAACAGCACTGGCAGCACCAAAGAATCCAGTAGCTGCAAACGCAGTGGAATGGAGATCCTTCTGTTCTGGAAAATAGTTCGAGATAGGGTACGAAAGGCTTGCTCAGCTGCGCCCAATCGCTCCTTGATCTCTTGGTCAAGGGAGAGGGACTGCGCAAAGCGTAGGCCAAGGTGCTTGTAGTGCGATGTAATCCTCACTGTGATGTGCTCGTTGATCACCAGGTGCGAGAACTCCTCAGTAAGGAGTCGAGCTCGAAGAGCAGGGGCTCCACGACCTTTCAGGCTCAACATCACCTCCGTTTTGTTGCGAGCAAAATTGACAGTGAGGCCAAATCGGTGGAAGACTTCACAAATCCTGGGTATCAGTCGCTGCAGAGCTGGGATGACTCGATCACAGGACAGGAACGGCAAGGGCAAAGCCAGGTCGTCGACCCAGGTAATGTATGGGAAGTCATGGGCCAGCTTGGCTTGGGCTTGAACAAGATCCTCATCCGCTCCCAATACTTCTTCAAGCTGGCGCAAAACAGCCGTCATCAGGCTGTTGTAAATGATGTCTGCAAGGGGGCTACCAGGGCGACTACCTCGCCAAGTTTCATAGCATCGTTGCCCAGGGTCGTTGGTCATGGTGAACCAGGTGCCCTGGTGTTGGTCAGCAAGTACTCGTTGCAACGATTGGGAGGTGTCAGCACAGAAACCAGCAGATGCATCTGCGATATTCTGGTCAATGCTTGCTACATCAAAGCCTTCATCTGTAAGATGTTGACGTAGTGGATCAGGTAAGGCATCCCGGTGCCCCAGCGCAAGCTCACGAAGAAGTGAGTGGAATGCGTGGCGCACATCTATAAAGATTGTAGCCACGGACATCTGGTACGAAGACGCCAGCGAGCAAAAACTGCGCAGCCAGCATGATGCGAACATCGTCTGTTGAGCAGCAAAGCCGCCCATCTGTGTGGGCAGGCGACGAGCATTGACAGAACCAATGAGCTTCGCCCGGGTGGTGGCCTGTAGAATCTTCCCAAAGGAGGAAATCATCATTATGCCACGGAGGTTGCTGAGGCTCATCCGGCCTGGCTTCTTGTTGATGCCATGCAAAAGGCCACCCTTGTATTGAATCGGTTCACTGGCGAGAAGCCATGATTTCAATGCCAATGCATACATCTCACAGGAGAAATGCGGCAAAAGGTCCTTGAGCAATTGGGCGGGAAGTTGATCAATTCCTGGTGCTCGTTGACCTTTGGCTTTCAAAGTCATTCGTTCAAACAGTTCACGAGTGGGCAAATCTTTGAACTGGATGATCAGAGGTGCGTCTTCTTGACTGGCACGTTGGCGCGAATGACAATCTGCTAACAACTGCCGGAAAGAACATGGGCGTCCAGCTTCAATGTCCATAAAGTGTTGCGCCATGTCTTCAACAGGGGGACCAGTGGCAATTGCACAGTGTCGGCGCTTCTTAACCTGTCGAGGCAAGAGCGGCTTGAGGGACTTCCATAATCCAGAAAGGCCTTCATCAGCAGCGACAACGCCATGATCATACGCCAACTGCTCATAGAAACAGCGGTCATCATATCGAACAGCCGCCACAACCTGGTTCGCCAGCATCCGATGCCGGGCAACATGCAATGCCAAAGCCTCATCAAGACTTTGCAGCCACAGTTCACCAAGTGCAGAGGCTCGTGCACGTTCTCGGCGCAAAGTAACAATCCTGCGAAAATGATATTGCTTCTGACAAATGAGGTCCCAGGTAGCAGAGCTCAAATGGCGTTTCCTAGGGCCTCTGGGGCGACGAGCAATCATCTGACTCATCCACGTCTGAAGGCGAAAGGCATGGGTGTGCACATCCACATTCCAAGCTTGAACAGGGTCAAGGAGAGGTGGTTGATCAGGAGCAGAGGGTGCTCGCCGTGGTGGTACAACTCGATCCGGTCGGAGAGGTAGCGTAAATTCCGCCGCCATGGCATGATGATCAATTCTGGTCACTGAAAGATCGATGGCAGAACGTTCCGTGGTAGCACCAGCAGCCAAAGCAAGATCTAGAGCAACATAGTCCAACCGAGATGACTGTCCAGTGCTATGCTCCCAAGTGTGGCCTTCTCCGCGGTGTTGTGTTGCCCACGTCTGAGGCAAGTAGAGCTGGGTCTCATGAAGCAGCTCATGGAACAAAGCGCCAGGAACATTCTCTGTTTCCATCTGGTGGTCAGATACATAGTCAGATATAACACTGCCAAGACGAGCATTGGCATCAATCAGCAGGATTGTCGGCAATTGTGGCAAACGCTTCATGGTAGTAGTGAGTTCACGCCACCATAGCTCCAATGCAGTCTCATCAAATCCAGCATGAGGAGCATGGGCGACAACCACGTTCATCTTGACATGGGAGTGGTCGATGCGTACAGCGATGTAACGGGGAGCTGCATGAAGAATTCGAAGTTCACGAGCAGCAATGGTCACAAACCCATGGTCAAATTTGATCTTCTTTGCAATCCATAGCTGGAGGCCTCCAGATCCATCTGTGCCAGCAGGTTCACTGAGGATATGGTATCCTTGACATTGACTGTAACCATGTGCTTGGGATCTGCTTTCCTGAATGCCAACAAGGTGTACTGCATCTCGCAAAAACTGGTCAGCAAGAGCTTCATGGCGAGCTCCTATGACCCTAGATCTGGTCCTGCTACTCAAAGAGAGGACGTTGGCAGTAGCTGCTCGCAGTCTCAAAGAAGTACATCTGGCAAGGGACGGAGCAGGTGTTGATGGTTGTAGCAACTCAGCAACTTGAGGGTCAGGAGCTTCTCGAAAAGGCTGATCGAGGTTAACTTCAATGAATTCACCGTGTAGGGCAGGAAACATAGCATTGCCTTGACTGCAAGCTTCAACAAACCACATCCACGGGACCGCATCAATCACCTCATCTGCAACATATATGGCGTGCCAAATTTCATCCCAGGCAGCTGATGGGAGCCACTGGTGGACCGCAGCATGTGCTGCTGCATCAGCCGCTTCATTGTAGGGATGATCGGAATGCGCTTTGACATGGCACCACTGGAAGGCATGATGATGCTTTTGGACAATCCATTGACAAAGTGCTCGATTGAAACCAGCCAACTGTTGATGTGCTTTGGCCTGCCAGCATCCTTGCGCAGAGCGGCCAGCTAGCAAGCAATCGAAGCACATAGACACTGTAGTGTGGTTTTTGACCCAGTCACCATGTGACAGCTGGGCCAGCCAAAGTAGTCCAAGGCATACAGCAGCATGTTCAGCATAAGGAGCTGTAGCCTGCGTCTCAAATCGAACACAACGGAATCCTCCTAGTCGCCATCCAACTTCAGTCTGAACAAGGAGGAAAACAGCTGCTGCTCCAGCAACTGGATCAGTGCATGCAGATCCATCAGTGTAGAACCACAAGGCTAGCGGAACTTCATCAGTCCATGCTGGGAGGTCACGACAATGCCGCCATGTTGTAGGTTTCCATCGGACTACTGAGGACATCGAATGGACAGGTCCAAGGTGAACAGTAGGAATGTGAGAGCAAAGGAACATAGCATGACGAGCAGGAATGCGAAGTACTCGACTAGGTGGAATCATTTGATCCAAAGAGAGCAACAAAGGAGTGGGCCGATGCGCGTGAGCCACCGACACATCTGTTGGGCGCACCACTCGTTGCAATGTCGAGAACTGGTCAGACTCTTGGTCAACAGAATCCTCTTCCTTCTCGTCTGCGATTGAAGGCACATAATCGCTTTCAGACTCACTGCCTGGTTCCTCTGGCATGTCGGCATCTTCAGATGCACATAAAGGATGAAATTGTTCACTGAAATCATCGTGGGGTGGAAGCAGGACCTGACAATACGTGGCGTGATCGATGACACGCGCTCGAACATCTTGTTCCTGCCATACCGTGTTGTCAATCTTGACAATACATGGCTTGTCCTGCATAGTAGTGCAGTAAAACTCCACATTCGTGATCTGGAGCAAATGCTTACGCGCAATCATGTGGGTCATGACTTGGACTCGTCGGTCAACCACTGGTGGGGCATAGGCAGGTCGGTGCAAATGCGATTCAAGGTCAATCAAGACAAGTTTGCCAGGAGAACCAATGTCGAGGTCGCCCACCAGCTGTGCAATAAATGAAGGGACGCCAGGGAGCTCACCTTGGACGTCACTTGACACCAGATGTAGAGCCACGATGTCGGTGTACTGAACGCCGAGATGAAACGCCACATCACCAATCAGCGATTCATGCGGGTACATTCGCACATTGAGACGAATGGGTGGCACTTGCAAACGATACACAACCACGAGGGTGTCTCCAACCATTGGGGCCGTACTGTCAACATGGGGTGGGCTCGGACTGCTTGATCTCGACCTGGGTGTTGCATGCATCAAAGATGAGCTATCTGACTCTGGTTCATCATTGACAAAGAGCACAGGCTGTGGTTCCACTGCATCCATACGAAGGCCCGCACCATGTCGCAGCAATGTTGGAGGGGCTGGTGGATCGGAGAGAGCTGCAACACCATATCGCACAGAAATCATTCGATGTCGACGACCATTTACAATTCGAGGTCGTTGTAGAAGATCTCGTTCATGACAAAGTTCTGGTGCGAACATAGCATATAGCTCCTGGTCGAGGCCATCCATCAGAATGGCCACCTCGTTGAGAGGCGGGTCCTGCACCAAGACAATGTGCTGGTTCGGACTCCAGTCACTCGCTGTCATAGGGGCAGGGAATACCATATGCGCCGACCAAGGGCGCTGCAAATCCAGGTGATCACTCCAAAGTTCGGCAAGCTCGTCATACCAAGAGTTCACATCCATCAGAACTCTGAAAGGTCGAGCTTCTTCACAGACTTGAAGACGTTCTCCAATGACACACCAAACATAGACATAGAGAACAGGGCCTTCTTCAACAGCTTCAACTGCACCTTCATCTTGAAGTGCAGCGAGGAGATGCGTAGTGAACGCATCAGTTGGTCTTGCCAGAACCTGATTGGGGGCACCTGGTAGAGGTCGCTGAAACTGGACATCAAGCAGGGGTTGAGGATCCCCTGATGGGCTTTGGTCACAGTTATCAAAAAGCATTTCACCTCGAAGTTGGAAAGCATGGGAGACTGCCTCGTACTCGTCAAGGAAGTCTGTCGCATGCGTCACAGAGAGATAGGAAGCCAAGCCAAAGTCCGGGATTCCTATAGATCGATGTCGTGGGGTGCCTGCTGCACACGAAGGTTGACACTCCTCCGCATAGGCCTCAACACCCTCATCGAACAAGAAGCGTGGCCTTCTGCAGGGTCGTTTCACAAGACGACAATGACCACTGCGGCCTAGGTTCACAAGTTCTTGTCTTCCTCGTCCTCCGCAGGAGCGGCTCTCATAGTCAGATCTCGATGCTTTTCGCGATCTCGTACTTCTTGAGAATGGGTACGCTTGACACGTGTTCTGCGTGCCTCTGAATCCTCCTCGTCGCTGCTGAGAATCTTGACAGCGACACCATCTGCTGGAATACCGATAGAGCCAGCGCATGCGACGAAGATGCCTTGAAATTGTTTGCGCAATGCGTTCTCCTCCTGGTCGACGGTCATCTCCGGGGGATCCTCTTCCTCTTCGAGTTTGAGCTCGGGGGGAGCTTTGCCGGGTTCGGCGTTCAATTGATTGATAGCATGCCGAGCAGCCTTGATGTCCAAGGTTGCCTTCGCAGCTTGTTCTTGTAGAAAAGCTTGATGCTTGCGGTACTGCTCCAATTGATCCTCCCATACTTTCATCGATTCGGACAAGTGTGTCATCCACTTGGATCGATGCTTCTTTCGCAGCTCCGCCACCTCTGCCAATGTTCGGCGGGCACGTCCAAGAGCTGTTGTCTGGATGTGCAATTCTCTGGTGTGAAGCTTGGCGGCTTCCTGCTCGCTCGTCTCGATGAGCTCGCGAACCTCCTTCGGCATGTTCTCGCCACTGCTGGAATAGGCTTTCTTCACCGCCTTGAGCAAGGTGGCATCCGCAGCAGTGGGTAAGAAGGGAGTGGAAGCAACAGTAGAGGAGGATGTTGCACCTTCTGGTGGGGGCCAAGGAGCTCCCAACACTGTCTCCTTGAACTGAAATGGACTTGGTAGTTCGAAGTCCGAAGGCTCCTCCTTCTTGTCTTTCTTGCCTTTCTTCGGCCATTTGGCTTTGGACTTTGGTCGATTCTGTTTGGCACTGGTGTCTCTCTGGGACGGCCTGGGGCGTCCACGTGGAGTCGAAGGTTCCTCCCACCAAGGTTGATCTCGATGTGAGCGTCCTTGCCATGCTGTGGCCACCTTTTGCCAATGATGTCCACAGTTTGCGCAGAAAGTGGCTTTCTCGGGATTGCTCTTGTACTGGCAATTCCCACATCGCCATACATGGTCTGATGCATTCCACTTCGACATCGAGTCCAAGGCACTGAGAAAACCAGGATCCCGACTGTGATGTTGGGCAAGAAGATTGCGAATTGAAAGCAACTTTCGTTGTGAAAGTTGCCTGACACCCGTTCGATGCAGATGCCACGCCACTCGAGCAAGCGCTCTGCGGCGACGAAGATTCCGCCGCTGAGTGCCCGACAACAACGCCGTAGTTCACGACGAAGAGAAGCCAGCAGCACAGCATGCACCAACGGCACAGGTGCGCAGCTATGGCACACCCGCGGGTTTCCAATCACCCGCTAAGGTTCAACCCTAGGTGCACCGGAGGGGCCGTAGGCACCTTGATGCTTAAACCTTAAGCATCATCCACCACCATCAACCATCAGACATCATTAGCCATTGTTTACCACCAACCACTATGGCTGTGGATGTACAGCCACTGGGGTTACGCTTTTATCTTGGGACTTGGATCAACTCACCCTGTGCAAGCAAAACTGTGGTGATCTGCTCGGCTATGGTTGGTCTTTATCCCTGCAAACCAGCTTCTCAATCAGCTTAGATGGCATATGGTGGTAGATCCTCCATATTTGATGGTAAATCTCCACGGATGTGTGGGTAAACTGCGAGTGGCTTACTAGCTGTTGGATCTTCCATTGCGCTTAGCATCATTGAGCTTGCTACGTAGGTACCTGTGAAACTGCTTGTGTCATGATTTGGCCCCACAAGCAACCATTAACAATCACCAATAACCAACTCAACCATTACTCAACCATCATCGAACGTTAACCAACATCACTATGTCGTTAAGCATTATTGGCAATTATTGACAGCACAATCATTAAGCAACTTCTAATCATTCATTAGCCATGACGGCTGTTTAAGGGTACCATTGACCGACCCATAACTCACCATTTATTTGACCTTTCACTACGCATCATCAACCATGCAACCAACCAAAATGTGTTGGATGATTGACCAAGCAACTAAAGGTTTGATAATTCACCAATTAGCCAGTTGCTTTTCAATGGTTGAAAATGGTTGGTTCTCATCCATCATTGACCATCTCTAGCCATCGTAAAGCAACTAGCCAACCAGAACCGTTAATGCATCAAAATTAACCATCAACCAAGGAAGCAACTATCAACCAACTAACTATCGACCAACGAACCCACCATCAGTAAAGATCTATCAAAGAACTAATCAACCATCAGCAACCATCAGATTCACCAACCGTTCACCATCCTCAACACCAGCCTTAACTATCATCCATCAACCATCCATCCTTCATCATCCATCAACCAACCGTCAGCCATTCATCAACCAGTCATCACCCGTTAACTATAAGTCATTAATCATTAGTCAACCATCAACCAATCAGTCAGCATTCATTCACCATTCAGAACCAACCATCCATCAACCAATCAGTAGCCATTCGCCAACCAACCACTGGCGCCATTTCTCCTGGCGCTGGCGCGCCAGGTCCGGCATCTTCTGCGGGCCTCGCAGCTGCAACGAGGAAAGCATCGGACAGGTGGGGCTGTGAGGATGGTGCTGGTTGCTGAAGCGTTGGTTAAGTGCGGTCAAGCGTTGGTTGTGGGTTGGTTAAGCGTTGGTTTAGCGTTGGTTGATGGCTCGTAATGGTTGGTTATGGTTGGTTATCCAAGGTTAGTAGTTGGTTCATGGTTGGTCAATGCTTGGTCAATGGTTCACAATTGACAACAGGTAATGGTTGGTGAATGCTTGGTTTGTGGTTCATAAATTTTTCATTGGTGGATGGTTAGTAATGGTAGGGTATCCAACCTTAATAGTGGCTACTCCTAGGAGATGATCAGGCTAGTGATGTGGCTCGTCAAGAATCAACCAGCAAATGGCGGAGGTGATTTTTCCAACAGTTAAGCCAATGAGAGGTTGAAGGATGTGAAGAGTCAGGGGCACAGGGGCCCTTGACCCACAGACATATTTGATAACGGTTGAGCATGGTCAAAAAGCTGGTGGTTACGGAGTTCCTTGATCCTGGCTGCGTTGAATCCGCTTGTTTCTGTCATCGTTCTTGAAACGACCATCATCTTGTTTGGTGGGAGGTCAATGAAGACAGGCAGAGCAGCAAACAACGACAACCAAAAGAAAAACACTAAACACAGCAACAAGAACAACACGAAGGAGCAAGAATAGCAAGAACAAAGGCAACAATAAGCAACTGAAAAATCAAGAACAGCAGCAAGATGAAGTCAGGGTGATGGAGATCTCAAATTATATGCAATGAAAAGCATCCGAGAATGAGCAACAACGATGAACATGCAACAGTGCTAGGTGTCGACGCAATCAAAGCAGGTTGAGTGTAGATTGGACATGATTAGACACTTGCAAGCCAATCCAGATTTCTTTTCTGCCGGAGGGACTGCGAGAGGTGGGACAAGATCTTCAAGCCCGCAGGTACCAGGATCTTTCCAATGAACCTAGCAGGTTCTCCCAAGATCTCCTACAGGTTCTCCAGGTTCTCCCAGGATCTCCGAGTGAATCCCCCAAGTTTTCCTGAGATCTCCTGGGTCGCCCTCACCGCTTCCCAGGTGGTCGCGTTGCATCACTTCTTAGGGCAGATCTTCGAGGCGCGGGCAGACCTGCGAGGCGCTGTTGTGGCAGCCGTTGCCGCCCTTGGATCTGGAGGAGGTCCCGGTGGAGCTCATGGCATGGCAGAACCTCAGCGCCGGTGACGACGGGATGGCGCTGGATTTCGTGGTGGCGGGCACGGAACGCTGCGGCAGCAGCTCGTTGCATTGGAACCTCTTCCAACACCCGGAGACTTGGAGAATTTGGCAGATCCGGCAGAACTGGTTGGTAGAACTGGTTGGTAGAACTGGTTGGCAGAACTGGTTGGCAGAGCCCGTCGGTAGAACTGGTTGGTAGAACTGGTTGTTGATTGGAAATTCGGCGGAAATCAGTTGCCACAATTGTTGCCACTTGATTTTCGAACTGGGCAGGTTGGGTCAGCAAGAGCAGGGACTGGAGATCTGAAATAGCTGCTGCTATCTTGGGAACCAGCCGATTTGGGGAATGAATGATGGTGCTCATTCTCCCTTTTTTAGTGGCTTCAAATCATGCTTTAAAACCAGGTTTGTTGCGATGCGTTGAGCTGCTAGGTCTGCAGCGGTGCCTATACTCGGACATGCATCCCCAGCTGGCAACTGGTGTCCAATCATACTAACGGGGGTAAGACAACTTGTAGGGTTTATAGCCATGTCATATCCCACATACAACCCCAGCTGCACATCACCAAGGAAATTGACTTCACAATGGGACCGAAGACGGAGGACTACAGTCTTTTCATGCAGGGTCAAAGATACAAGTTGGTGCCGAGCAGAAAGTACTGGCAGCACCACCTGAACGAGCGCCAGCGGCATGGCTCCAAACTTTCGACTGTGACCGGTCGCGGGCAGCGGTTCATTACGGGCCTGAAGCATCCCGGCATTGTGACGTATCCACTGTCTTACCTGGCGATCTACCACACGCATCACGTGAAAATGCTGGTGATTCTTTGTGATCCATTGAGGCGAATTGAGAAGATTTTCATGTATTGGAAGCTCAGGCTGTGCTTGATGCATGCGTTGCTGTGTGTTTCTGCAAGGAGTACCGGGGTACCCACTCTCCCACGTGATGACCATTTCAATGGGAGAGTACTGAGACTGAGCTGTTCGTTCACGTATTGGTGTTTTTCCACCAGGGCCTAAGGCTTGATAGGCCTCACTCATCTGCCATCAATTGCCACCCAAAGGATATCAATGATCAACTACTTCCAGTTGATCAACTACTTGAGTGAGCTATGTATATTTTTGGTTGTGTCAGTTTTTGTCAGCCGGGGGGTGCATCAGTTTCGGTCAGTCTGGCAGAGCCAACCGGCGCCAACGGCTATAGCAGCCAGCGCGAATCAAGACTGATCAGCTTTTGAAGCAACCTGCGATTTATCTATATGTAGTCATCCTGGGGTAGATGAGAAAATCAAATTGGACCATCCCCCAGCGAGTAAATGGTTTAGCTATGTTTAGATATGGAATATGGGGGTGTTCTTTCTACTCCGGGATGATTGTATGGCCATGGGTCAGAACCAAGAATCCCAAAAATTGATAGATAAACATCCGAACAGCTTGTGTGTTTTGTTTGTTTCTTGTGAACAGAAGGGGTACTTGGACTTGCAGCTGGGGATATAACCATGATTATAAACCCAGTAAGATTGCTTATCACCCCGATAGCCGTGGGGATGCACATACGAGGCTGTACGAGGCTGGAACTGACAGCCATAGAAGGGTACCCACTTCCGACCAAATCTCCCAGGCTGTCATTTCCAGCAGAATCCCCTGGGTTTTTCTTCATTTCTTGGGCGTTTCCAGCAGAATCTCCTGGGTTTTTCTTCACGTCTAGGGCGTACATTCACTTTGGATGAGCTCCACTTTGGATGAGCCCCCAGCAGACAGCTCAGCTCCACTTCTTGGGTGTAACTTCCCATGTCCTTCGGCGGGTGCCGCGTTCCCCCGGTCACGGTCGCTGAGGAAATTCTGCCATGAAGACTTGGAGGCTGCGGTGCTCCGAGGGGACGCGGCGCCAAGGATGATCAGAGGCCAGCGCCGTGGTGGTGGTGGTGGTGGTGGTGTGGAGTTCCAATGGTTAGTTATTGGTAAAGGTGGTTCATAAGCAAGTGATTTGACATAATTTGACCAATAGGACGTGTTTGTGGTATCTTTAGCCTAGCCACATCTATTGTAGATGTGACATGTTAAAATTACCCATCTGATCTTTCAATCTGCTCAGGAGTCTGTTGAGGTACAGAAACCATTGACTTCCCTGGCCTTGGCTCAGGGGATCGCTGCTACAACAGCATCGGCGTTTTGCTCACTGCGGAGTTGCAGAGCTGGCTGAGACAGCAATTCTTAGGGCCGCATCTGAAGGACCGGGGGAGCTGCTGATGTCTGGTCCTGGCAACGGTGGGAGCGATGAGCTGAGGGGTATCCTGTTCTGCCCTCGAAACGGGGAGGGAGTTGGAGCTCAGCAGTGGCCGTTGCCCGAATGGTAGGAAATTGCGCCATGTGCTACACGTTTGTGGCACTTTTGGAGTGATGGAAACGGTGGCGGAGAAGCACTTCCCAGCAACAGATGGATATTTCGGGTCTCGCGGGTGTAATTTGCTATCATGACCCCATATCTAGGGGTTGGTCAATGATGGTACAGCAATATGGAGCAGTTTCTCCGGTGATCCTTTGATATAGTGATTTTGGGTTCCCAAGTCCAGCCTTTTCCATGGAATACACCAGGGTTTGTCCGAAAATGATGTACCCCCAAGTCACTGGTGGTTTCCGTACTCACAATGGCTATGAACTTGGATGCCACCATGGACAACCCTCCCCTGCAGGCGATGATGCAGCTCTTTGAAAAGCGAAGGTTGTTGATTCTTCACCAGGCCTCCCTAAGGGAGTTACCCCGGAAGACCTACAACTACGTCCCCTGGTGGCAACAGCTGCTGTTTTGATTTGGCTTGGAATGCGGGTTGTTCCGCCCTCATTTTGAAATATGTGTAAGCAATGGCTGGATGATCAGTGCTTGCTGGTCACGAGGTACCGCACCAATATGATGGTTGCCACGCGATTTATTCGGATATGGACCGGCTATGAACCCCTATGATTAACATACTTAAGCGTCATTGGCCATTCGCGAATATCAATCAATCATTTGTTGATCATCAACCATATACTGGCCAATTGTCCACATCGATTATATCCCCAGATCAACAAACCCCTGGTTGATTTAAAGGGATACTCCCCCAAAGCTTTGGTTTCCCATCGAAATGGCACCCCTCAACTAATCACCCCATGGTTTCTGAACCATTATTGATGCTTCCTCTCCCCTTCCCAATGGAGTTATAACCTGATTGACCTCTATAATCAAATGGAATTTGGAGTTACAACCCTGATTGAACTGATGGACTTCAGCTTCAGCCAAGGATTCAGCCTCATCCCTTGGGCTTAAACCTCATCCCTTGGCTGTTCCAACCCTTGGCCGAACCCAAGCGCACCGTTCCGCTTCACCGAGGTCGCCCAATTCCTGGGTGCCACGCGGCCCTTCCCCGCCGCCCACGTCTTCCGGCGCCGGGAGTATCGCTTGGGGCACCGCACGGATCTGTGTCGGAACGCCTCGCTGCAAGGGGCCTTGAACCGTGGCCAACACGACGTCGTGGATCCCCGGTGGTGGAGATGGGGAACCTGCTGAGGAAGCACAAAAGCTGTGGTTGGTGAATGGTTGGTTGATTAGTGGTTGCTTAGTGGTTAAGAATGGTTGTTAAGAAGGGGAGAATGACCAAGACCAGGGGATATACTATAGTGGTTGGTTTATTGCTATAAATGGTCGAAAGTTTATTGCTGTAAATGTTTATATGGGTGTAATCATCTATTTATGGTTTATTTACTACAAATGGTAAAAGTGGAGAAACCACCATATAGCGAGCTGGGTCAGTATTGATCATCAATTCGATGGGAGATAACAACCAACAATACTAGGGAGAACAGCAACCAGATTGGATATGTCCGCACTTATTGGATACTGTATCCGCAACCCGACATCTTCGTTCTAGTAGAGAAGCCACGCGTCTGATTTTTGGAGTACATTTATGGACAGCACCCGTGTTTTTTCGGGTGACTTCGAGTGGCCTCACTTGCCGGACCTTTGTTCGGAGAACATGATCTCGACCCGCACTAATACGCATATTTAGTTATTTCTAAAGAGCCAGATTTTTTTTTAAAATTCAATTTTCACTCTCCCATTTTCAGCCTTGATGCCAGCTAGGAAACGACGTTTGACTTCTGAGTACGGTGCGTACTTGCAGGCTGTCGACAGTGCAAGCAGTGCTTGGAGCTGTAAATGTAAATGCATGGTGTATCCAGTGATCCTAGAGCAGAGAACACAGTAGGTTTGTCATATGACCGTGTCTTGTTTGGGTTACAATTTTCTCGTTGAAATCTTCGTTTTGAAAATTAACAATAGATTATATTGTACATATCCAGGCGCACACACACACACAATAATCATATAAACACAAAACCATTAAATGGTACCAATAGATATCTCTAGAATATGCGCATATACTATGATTACATGCCAATGATATATGTATATATGATCTATCTACCTATCTACATATTTGCCAATCTACCCGTCTATATGTCTGTCTGCCTGTCTGTCTATCTGTCTAGCTAGCTATCTTTTGAATGTAATTATTATACCAAATGTGGGATAAATGATATATGGCTTATGTGGATACATTTCGTCAGCCAGAAAAAATCAGCCGAGCTTGTCCTCTGCTTCCTCAGCTGAAGCAATCGCAGGCGGTGTCGATTCAGAGTCGGGAGTTTCCTCAGAGTTTTGCCGTCACCGAGCTGCGGCAACGTCTTTCGCGATGCGACGATGAGAAGGACTTGCATGACGGAATGATGATCAACAGGTATGGTGAACGAATGGTTATAGAATTGATGATCAAAAATATAGGTGGAACACATTGAAACCACCGACAATACTAAGGTAATAGTGATTGATCACGATGATGATGGTTGGGACCATGCTGGAGCAACCATTGGCCTTGAAACAAGAACAGCTAAGAGGACTGTGCCAACGTAAGAGGCCAAGTTTCAAGGCTAACTGAGGCCCCTAAGAGGTTGGCGGCTGTCGGATCTTGAGGAACCAGGGCAACCAGGAGCATCTTTACAGAACATCCTGCTTCCCAAACTTTGCCCAACTGTCAGGCGTGAGAGAGGCGTGCGTTCAAGCATGTATGTATTGTATATAGATAGATAGATAGATAGATAGATAGATAGATAGATAGATAGATTAGACTAGACTAGATTAGATCAGATTAGATTAGATATCTACATGAATATATACATACGTACATTTCTATACTACTTGTACAATATCTGATGTCGATTTGCATTCACTGATACACATTCATAGAGTCACATCATTGTGCGCCACCCCCTCATGGACTGGATTCATGGATGTTGGCTTGAAATTTGAAACCAAGGAATCACGTCGTGTTGCACTGGCAGTCCATCTGAGCAAGCCATGGATCCTGGTTGGCAGAAAGCGAATGCCATAAAGCTCTGGAGGTTGATATAATCCTGTGAATGGGACACAGTGTTGTACCTACAAAGCGAGAGATCTCGTGAGTTTGCCTTCTTGCTGTTCCAGCAGGTTGTTGTAGGTTGCTACTTGCAACAGCCTTGACTAGTCGTTTTTCATGCTGCGAAGGAGCTGGTGGCAGGAGACTGTGGCTTGTACGACAGAGATCAAGAAGGCTGCCCGCAACACGACAGAGATATGCCCAAACCTGTCCGCAAGACACCAGCACTAAGATGCATCAGAGAACATCTCCGCCCTTTATTCTGATATGTAGAGTCGGGATGATATGTAGAGTCAGGATTTTATGAGCTAAAGCTCGTTCTTCAAGTGGTGACTTGCTGTTCATGGTGATTTGATGGTGAATTGATGTACGATATCTATACCAACGATATTATGGACGGCCACATCTTGGTTCCAGATGATTCCCCGTGCGTAGCAGGGTGAACGAGTGGGACGGTGAATATTTGTGAATACATGGTATTTGTGAAATTACCAATGCCACTCATTTGTGAATATTTGGTAATACGACCATACATTTCGATGGTGATAAGCAATGCGTAGTAGCGGTATTTCGTGAACTTCCCAGGAGTTCCCATATCGAAGACGTGCGTTTTTCAGCGTCACAGTGCTGAGGCAAAGCGAGGTCCGGGATGCGCAGGGCTCGCTGAGCAGAGAGGAAAAAGGAGGGCTGGGCCGCTGATGTTTGGCATGGCTGGGTGGCACCACCGCCGGGTCCCAGGGAAAGGAGCAGCAAGGTTTGGTGGTGTCCTATCACTGGCTTCATCATGAAGTTTGCAGCTGGGATATTCATCCACATTCCACCCATTTCCTGGCAATGAGCACTTCAACAGCCTAGCTCTTGATGCAGTTGGGGTGCCTGGAGCTACAGTTCCTTCAGCTGATTCCAATGACCGCAGCAAGGGATTCGCTTCATGTGCAGTTCTAGCATGTGATAACCCTGGCTATGACAGGCCTGATAGGCCTCATCGACTTGGATGTGCACCTCCACTTCGTGACTGGTTGCTAATCATGCTTCTGGAGATGATGACCCACCTTATGATCTTTTATTACCAGGGTTATATCCAGGTCATGTCCCTCCTCATGCCCTGGTTATATCCTGGTTATATACCCTGGTTATATCTTGGATGTGTAGCCCAGGCAGTTGTAGAAAGCCTTGGGGTTCACAAAAAGGGGGTCCGCTAGGTGGATCAGGAGGCCTATCAGCCCTACCGGCCGCGCAACTTGGCGGGGTCGGCAACTGGGGGTGGTGAAGCCATGCTTAGGAACCCCATGTGGGCAACTTAGGTGCCTAGGAGGCAGCTGAACATAGCTGAACTAACCCACTCTTCACCATGGTGAACGTTCCCAGGTGCAATTTTTGGGGATGCACGTCCAAGAAGAGGGGGAAACTCCTATACAGGTCAGCCATCTGTGCCATTTTCTGCCATTGTTTCAGTAGGAAA
>VSDK01002553.1:44508-55929 GCA_009767595.1 Symbiodinium kawagutii | reverse complement strand
GCAGGAAAACATGGTTTCCACGATAGTCGTTTGCGTTACAGGGAGTTGCCACGGGGTGTTGCACAAACTATCTCGACACATCAGATGTGTGCCAGACACATTTGGACAATTTGCCACCATGCTGGCGCGATACTGATGCATATGTGGCTGTGCGTCAAGACTCGGTAACTTTGGGCTTTCATGTCCCAAAACGATCACAACGTCAAGCCTTTGCCAGCGAATGTTCGCACCTTGCCAATGACTGGTGATTCAAGTCCTCAGTTCCTGGTGTTCGACTGACTAAACAACCCGTAGGAGCCGTCTCACCAGTGGATACCGGCTACCCTTTTACTTGTATCCAAGTTTAGTCAACCAACGAGGGCCAGTGCAAGAAGATGCTGGCGAGAAGCAAGAGAGGGTTGTTCCATCACTGGTAGGTTGTGCTTCAAGAACATGCAAGAACAAGGATGAGAATGTCCATGATCATGTCAACAACTTGTATTGGTCCTGCTTTAATGGATCTGAGGTTGGCCCCACTGGCGAAACGGCGATTCTCGGCCGGTCAACATCGGAATGATGCTGGGCAGCAAGGAGCATGGCCCAGGTCAGGGGAACAGCAAGAATGGGTTTATAAGCAATCTTGGTAGCTATTTCCAACCAATGAGCCATGGTGGTTATGACATACTCGTAGTAGGTGGATGGTTCCAAACGTTCTTCTTCTCCCCAGGAGTAACAAATGGTTGGTTGATCAACTCATATTGATCATAGGGAGTGAAAGCACCAACCATTAAAAGATGTATATAGCTGCAACCAACCTTGGTGGTTTCGCCTATAGCAGCTATAGCGTCACTGGTTTCGTGGGTACCATTCCACTCTCTTTTCAAATTTGCATCTTGATGTCCAGCACCATGGGGGCCATGGGTGTTACCACCTGGGTACCCTTCCTGGGTCATCCTGGGTCAGCCACAAGCCGAGTGAGTAAACGCTGAGGATGGAAGTGCCGATGGCCGAAGAACTTTGGAGAACCAAGCAGGGCCTTTGGCGGCCTGAGCACGGTGTGGTGAGGCCAGTGAGAAGTTCTCCGGGGTCATCCAGCAGGTGTTGATTCACCATCACCACCACCACCACCACCAGCAGCAGCAGCAGCAGCAGCAGCACCAGGGTCTTCCCAGCCGCTTGGCTCCAGTCCTCCCTCGCCCTCCAGGTATTCCCTGCCTCATTGGATGAAGTTTCGCGCGGATGCCGAAGAGCTGCTGTACATTTTGCGCAGTCGAGTCCCCGCGAACTGCAAGGTGCCACCCGTGGACCTGGGGGACCGAGCCCAGGGCCCCGTGCTGATGGTTGGTTGGGGACTTACCATTGATGTGATTTGTTGCATAGGCAATCCAATGTGGTGACCAACATTCTCCCATAGCATAAAATGCAGTGATGGTAATGGGTATGATTGGTAGTGAGGAGTGTTCATTTTCTGCTCAGCAAAGTTACTGGGTTGCATTCTTTTTAAGCCCTTTTCACTGACCAGCTGTCTCACTGCCTGGGTAAAACCGTGCCATGCTGATGCTGCACCTTAACTCAGGATTGGTCGCTGCACCTTCTGAACAAGGCGTACTGTTCCTCGTGCCGCCGATATGGCTCGTGGGATAGGCTCAATCTGTGCCTGTGACTTGGTTGATTGAGTGGGTTGGTCGTACCCGTCTCCGTGCTATCGTTTTACATTTCGTTTACCAATTGTTGCAATCACTACCGCCATCATGTCATTATGACTAGTATAATCGTAGTCCCGGCACAGTCATGCAAGCATCACTGCATAGTCATAAGGCTGTGGGTCAAAACGTTGTACCTCTGTTATACCATTCTTAAACCTTGTATTTCATAATTCCCATCAGTTCACCATTGTCAACGAGTACCAACTTTTGTTATCCAGTATTGTTGGCTATTAGCTACAACTGAACATTGTTGGTGGTCAATATTGACCCATAGCCATAGCAGTCATTGCATTTTCATTGCTGTCCCCGCTGTCAGGCACGACTTTCTGTCGCTGTTCCCACGGACTTTCGAAGTCTTTGGACCCCGGAAAGACTTGGTGCGACCGCTGCGCTACAGCGTGTCAGCCGTGGCGGACGGGGAGGAAGAAGTCATGAAACGCCTTGCTTTAGCCGCTTGGAGCGCCCAACCATTCTAGAAGTGTCAGGAACTGTGCCCTTGGGTTGGTGGGTTGGTTGGTTGGTTTGTTTAGTGCTGGTTTGTTCGTTATCAGTTTGTTAGAAGCGTCAACCAAGCAACCAACCCTTGCTGGTTTGTTTGCTTCTTCTTGGTTGGTTGGCTGGTTGGTTGGATTCCCTAGCTGGTTTGTTGCTGATTGCCATTCAGAATTCAGCGTTGAAGTGCCAACAACAGAACAAGACTACAAGAGTTGGTGACGGTTTGATTGGACGTGTTTGCTGCTGTTGTTCTTCTGGTTGTTTTTGTTGTGGGCGTGTTTGTGGTTGTTTTTGTTACCTGCTTATATGATCTTATATGCACCCTACGTTTTACACAGTCACCAACCAAATGCAGTCGAACCCAACCTAAATAGATTGTGGTTTCATCATTGCAACCCTAGTATTGTTGGTGGTTTTATTCAACCAGGATCACTGCTTCTTGCTAGCTACTTGTCATATGATCTTTTTGCAGAAGTATATTATTGTTGCACTTGGCGACTCAAAAGTGCAGTCGCTTGATCGGCATTGGAAGTGAACCAGAATAAAGTGTGCTTGTACATACCCCATCACTTATATGGCTAATGTTGTCCACAACCAAGTATGATTGCACTTCGTCGTGTTTATGAACAATCATCAGCTATGATATCTTGCTCCTGATTGCCATCCCTTGTGGCCAACCATCAACCAGCTCTCAATCTCCTCGCCTCACCATTGCGCACAATCTAATAATGAACCATCATGAACCATCGATCTACCCGTGGTCCACCACCATGAAGCCGTGGGTTTCTCGACAGCTCGTTGTCATCCCTGGCTGCCGGTTGCCGGTTGCCACCACCGGCAGCTCCGTCGCGCGTCTCGAGGCCAAACAGCAAGGGGTGATCCACGCTCAAACGCCCATCGACGGAGCTACTGGGGAAGCCTCCACTAGGCGCGATGGGTGAAGCAGGCGTATGGTGGTGGCGTTTCTGGGGGGTTTCGAGTGGTGATTTGTAGGGGTTTATGGACCATTTATGGGTGTTTATAGGGGGTTGTAGTGGTGATTTATAGGGGTTTATGGATATTTATAGGGGTTCTAGTGGTGAAAATTGTGGTTTGTTGTGATCGGTATTGGTTTAGTCTGATTTGTGATGATCTATAAAGTGCTCAATGGTGGTAATGGTCATAGTGTGGATGCTTAATGCGTGGATTGTGTAGTGTCTGAGAATGATCATGGGACGTAAGCAACAATGGTGGACAGCATCCAGTCAATCCTCACTGTCAGATCCCCTGCAATAAAATGATGACATTCACGATTTTGGCGCATCACCAACATCCACTTCTCGGGGTTTGTTCCTTACCATTAATACAAAGGCCCTTGCAAACATAAACAGCAAGCAGTTTTTTGCATCTTAGAAGTGAATCTAGTTTTTGGGCAACCGTCAGACACTGTCAGCTATGCCTATTTCCACTTCCGGATCCTTGCTGAATTTTCCTGAAGCTGATACTCGGAAGCTGCAAAGTTGTGGCCTGGAAATCACAGGTGCGGTTCCTATCGCTGTTGGTTTTATTTACCATTGTCAGCCATCATTATTTCATATTATTTCCATTGTCAAGAAATTTGAATCACATCAGCCATCAATATATCAGTTTGCAAACTTATTAACTATGATATGGGTATAGCCATCATGAACCAGCAGCATTTGTGCCTAAGCCATGGGGTATATTCCTTCGCAGACCCACCAATCCTGGCTGAAGGTTGACTTCAGCCACACCGGATCCTTTGCCAGCATTGGAAGCGGACAATTTTGAGCACTGAGAGTGACGAGTTTCTGGGTTTCTACAAATAGGACCATTAGGTCTTCATAGCTCAACCAGCAACCACAGTTTCCGTTTGACTTGAGCTCTAGTGGATTTTCCTTGAACGACCAGCAACCGTTGATAGAAATTTTCAAGCCGATCCTTAAGCAACCACGAACCAACCATCAGCTTGGCATTAACCATTGAATTTGTTATTTAGCTGGTGGTTTCAACCCGCCTTGGCATTTGCACGACTTGGTCCCGCCAGTCATCGGCAGCCCCAGGACATTCAGCATACCTTCGCTGATACGTGGTACATCCCGAGCAGATCGGAGTTGGAATCTCAGTGCGACCTATGCAGTAGCGCAGCATCGAGCATTGAAAGAGATATGTGGCAGGTCTTCTTCCACAGTGGTCAATAATGGTCCCAAACGTCAATATTCACAAACCGCTCATTGACCCATGAATTAACCATGATCAACCAACGTTGATTGCGTTGGCAACTAGCTTCTGAACCAGCTGACGAAGCACCATCACCAGCTTATTCAGCATTATTAGCCAGAATGAGTCATCACAGCCAGCTATGAACATCTATGAACCAGCTTATCACCCATCATCAACCATCATAATTTCACAAACAGCCCTGAACCATCAACCATCCCAAATCCCAAACCAATCAAATCTCACCAGCCTTCACCCATCGGCTCATCCCATCCCCAGGTCTTCCCCACGTGGTGGTCCCCCAGGTGACCCCCCAGGTGACCCCCCAGGTGACCCCCGTGGTGACCCTCCCAGGTCCAAGCGCTCCTCGTTGCGGTCGTCCTACGCCTCGCGCCCCACCTCCGCCGGCGCCTCGCGGCCCAGCTCCGCCGTGACGCGCGGGACGTCGCGGCCCCCCTCCGCAGGGACGTCGCGGCCCACGTCGGCGGTGACGCGGGGTGGCTGTCCGTCGCGGCCCAGCTCGGCGCAGAGGACCAGCTCTCGCCCGACCTCCGCGCAACACCTCCACAATCAGGCGAAACCGAAAGAGATGGAGAGATTTGAAGAGATTGAGGAGATTAATAAGATTGAAGAGATTGAGATTGAAGATTTAAATCTTCAGAGATTCAAAGATTGACGAGATTAATCAGATTAAGATTGGATTAAGATTGATGGAAGATTGCTGTGAGTGATTTTCTTAAATCACAACTGAGTTGTGGAACTTGCTTGTGGAAAAAATCCTCCTGTGATGCATCTGCTTCGCCAGGTCCATGCCCGAGTGGCCCATGACCTGGAAGGACCTGCGTGGGCAGCTGATGTGTGACCGACCAGTGATTTACACACGAAGTGAGGCATTATTGACCAGTGAATCACTAACTATAGCCTAGGAGTTGACTAGTGATGAACCAGTTGACTAGTGATTAACCAGTTGACTAGTGACGAGCCATGATTAGTCATTATTTAAGCAGTTAAGTTAGCCATTATCAACCAGTTAAGTTCTACTTGAGTGATATTGGAGCTACATTGATTGCTTGAATTATTGCTTAAACTAATGGTAAAAACTAATGATTATACTGTTGACATTTATGAACATCTATTTTCCAATAGTACTGACATTTGTTAACATCTCTTATCCCGTAGTATCCAATCGTTATATGATTTACCATTGGTTGGTTGGAGTCAGCCCTTTGACCATGAAGCAGCTGGTGAACCTGATCGATTAAGGTCTGGGTTTAGCTGTCATGGTTTGTTAAGATCTGGCTGCTCGCATCAGATTTCATCGCGAAGAACTGCGCTGGAGATATGGCCATTCTCCCAGGTTCGTGGTTGGGAAAATCTGCAGGTCAGTGGTTAAAACAAGGCTTTCCTCTACTTAGATTTTCCCATTAACCAACGCACTGACATTCTGCACGCTTGGAGTTTTTTGGTCAACGGAATTCTTTGAGTCGCCTTTTTTGGATTGCTGAAAGCCAGCAGGTGCAATCTCCAAAGATATTCACACGACTGTTGCGGGAAGCCGCCTGATGGACTGCAGGAAGAGATTTTGGTCCGCAACGAGGGAACCTGTGACACTGACAGGGGGGCTTAGTCGATACCTGCACTTGGGTATTCTAATTCATGTATCCCTTGTGGTTTCAGAGAGGGCAGCAACCTGTGGCTTTCTTTGATTGAATGTTGCCAGCATTGCAGGTTTGTTTCACCAGTAGTAGTTTCCAGCCCAATGCGCAGGAAAATCTGTGGGGGCTGTAGAGAATTGACAGAGATGCTGTGTTTGTTTAAAGAGTCGAGCAGTTGGAGATGTACAGTTCAGGTGTACAAAATTATGTACCTGGCAGAATTCCGCTCTCGGCAGCTATTCGCGGTGTTGGAATTGCGCCCAAATCGGTGTCAGAATTGGTCTTGCCGTGGAGGAAACCACTCCTCGCGTCGAAAGATTGAACCTGAATTGAAAACCTGCCTGTGGATCCGCCACGAGTGTTGGCAGATGGACAAACGACCACGATTGCAATTACACATCCGAATGTGATTACTGGTCATATATTGTTCATGATTCAATCGTTGCTAGTTACATGAAGCTGACCCCACCACATATTTCTACTTGCTACCAACATGGGGGTTGAAGCCAGGGACATCCGCTTCGCTGGTTAAACTCGGCCGACTTGATCGACGTGGGATTCAAGGAACCAATTGGATGGTGTTGTCTTAAAGCTGGTTCCTTGGGTAAAGGCAACAAATTTGAGTTGTTACTTAGTTGTTAAATCCATATAGATTTAGCTGCTCTGTTTGGTAAAACAAGGTCAAACTCGTGAATTCAAACCAACTCAGGTTCAGTCGCAATCATCCGGGATGAACATCCCAAGATAGCATCGACTCGGCATGTTCAACACTTGAAGTTTCAACCTCCACGGGTTCGCATCATTTTTGAATCACCAAGTAGAATTACGCTGAGTAGAATCATTTATGAATCACTGAGTAGAATTGCACAGAAATTTCTCGATGATGAATTCCACCGAGTAGATTCTCCACAAGAAGCATTCCACTGATGAATTTCTGAGCTCATGATCTGCTTTCGTACAACCATTTTTGTATGAAAATCAATTCTTAAGCAACGGTGAATGATGCCAAACACTACCTAATTACAAACGAGCCGTGAATACCCATCAATCACAAACCTACCTATTAGCCATTGATATCCATTAATTACAGTAATCACAAACCTACCTAATCGATCCAAAGCTACCTATTAGATATTAGTAACCTACCTATTTCCTGTTAGATAGTCCTATCAAAATTAGATCCTACCAGATCATCCTATTAGATCCTATCAATTACAGGTAACCCATTCCTATCAGCAACCATTAACACGCACTAGTGATATTCGATATTAGATCCTGTTAGCAGATATTAGATCAGATATTTGATCCTATCAGCAACCATGAGATCCCATTAGTTCCTATCAGATCCTATAGCCCACCATTTTTCGCCCCTGGCTGGTGGTCCTTGGTGATGGCGAATGGCGACCCCTCAGGCTGCAGCAGCTCTGCGAGACGTTGGCGATTCCAGGGGAGAGGCGAGATCCAGGGCCAAGTCGTTCCCCGCCGTTGGTTCGTCGGTTGTTGGGATCACTGGGTCAAGGCAAAAGTCATTCGGTTGGTTGGTTGGTTGGTTGGTTGGTTGGTTGGTTTTGGTTGGTCGGCAGGTCTTTTTCAAAAATCAAAGAAACTCATCCAAAATCATCCAAAATCATCAGAAATCATTGAACATCCAATGGTTTCCCCTATACTCGAAGACTTTGGAAGACCTCCGAATTTCCGTCCACTTTGGAGGCCTTTGCTCTGCTGCATGAAGTCGCTTCAGCTTATCTCTCCAGAAAAGAGGCCTGGCGTGGGATCAATGGGATGCCACGGGTCATCAGGGGTCCCAGTGTGGTTGTGGCAACAGGCGCAACGTGATGCAACGTGCGCGTTTCTACATGCCAAGAATGGAGAAAGAAAGCAGTCGCTCATCATTGACGCACCTACTGTGTTCGTCTTTGTCCTCAATTTGTTGTTCCGCATCCCAAGAAGTTTGTGATGTGGAGCAAACACACCATTTACTTTTGGGGGTCTCCTCTCTAGAGTGCAGTTGGTCGTCCGCAGATCACACTTGCACATCCTACGTAGGTATGGCTCAATCATCAGACCAACAAATCCATAATAAGACATTGTCTCACATGGTGCAACCTCAAGAACCACCACAACATTGTGCATATGATTGGGGGCACTCCATCAATGTACAATCAGTGCCCCATCAATCTGGATGGTTTATTTACCATCGATTGCGTATTGTAAGGAACATGGGAAATTTGATCCAGACCGAATGCATATGATTTCAGATGACGGTTCAGGGCATCCTCATCCAACGTATTCTTAAAACTATTGCAACACACCCTGTTTGTGTGGGTTGGAAGAGATTGGTTGTCAACAACCATTCATATTCAACAAGAATCATTGGACATCAGCCGGCAAGAAGAGTTGAATATAACTTTTAGAACCCCAAATTTGGTTACGTTGGGTACCCAGCAATGTGTCACGAACAAATATACTGCAAATCAGATCAGTGAGCATGTACCCCAATTCCCCAGATATACGGACCCCACACATTGGAAAATGAATATAATACCCATGTCAATAGTACCGTCATAGCAATGAAGTTAATGACCAGAACAAAAATCTCATGACCATACCCAGTAACATTCGCTAAGCGCCAGCAACCATCAAAGCTGTTGATTTGCTATTATATTAGACATCTACATACTAGCTACCCAGTATCAACCAACTATATATTGTTCAGCTGCGAATACCCGGCTATCAACTAGCTATTTGCCATCTATTCACTAGTGATGAATGAGTTGTTGAATATCTATTGACAGTTCTTGAATAGCCATTGAATACCAAGTGGCCACCTACTAACCATCTATTAGCAATCTTTTACCTAGGTACCAACCAGCTATCAACCAGCTATTCATTGGCTGACCAGGTGTTACCAATGGGTGTTTCTGAAAATGAGGGTATCCACAAATCATCCAATATTAATCAATTATAGTAATAAATGGAATAAACCAACCATAGCTTTGGGGGAAACCCCTATGGCATATATCTGTCAGTGGAACATGGAACCCCCCAGATCTTCCATGCCTCAGTTGATCCAGGCTGTGCCACCCAGGTGGAGTCAGCTCTCAACGTGGCCTCCGCTGGTCTTCGACTGCTGAGAGCTGCGGAGGATTTGCCGGGCGAGTTGGCGGCGTTGAAGGTGCCTGGAGGATCGATGGAGATGGCATGCCTTCGTGCGGAGAAGCACGGATTTTCGGAGATATTTTCATAGATAGTTGTAGATGTAGTTATAGATGTATAATAGTTATGTATAGATAAAGATGTAGCTATTTCAAGAGATGTATGCATGTTAGCATATATGCACCTAGACAGTGCACATGTATGCATGTTCATGTTTAAACAGATTGTACAGAATAGATGCTGATATGTGTTGCACTGAATTACACATAGCTGGAGTTAACGTCATTTGCGCGAGAAATCCACCTTCAAGACCACCCACGAAACAATGGGACTCCATTGGCAGTCTATACCGTGGTGATATGATGTGAACTGAGTTCATTAAACGAAATTTGTACTGTACACATGCAAAGTACATATAGACATTCATACATGTAGTGCTTGCTGCCATCGATTCACGGTGTGTGTTGAAAGACCTGGTTGAGGAACCGAGGAACTTTCACTTATCCCATGGGGAATCCTTGGGGCTGGGAGCACGATCCAAAGATGCCTGTGAGGACCAACTTGGCAGCTGGGGAGTGTCGCACTACGATGAGATTCACAAGACTTCGCTCCATTGTTTTGCCGTCAACATTTGATAGACATTACAGCCATACAAATTACTCTGCATTTGTTTCTCATACTTATATTGTTGGTTGGTCACAAGTATAATGCCACCATACACAGTCGTTCCATCCACATAGCTACTTTTCTTGACTGTTGTTGGCTTTGCTGCGTATATTATTGTCATTGTTTTTTGTTGATTATCATAATTACTGTTTTCGTTGATTCATGGTTCTTTCATGAATTTCATGTTTTCTCTTTTGATAAACTTCTAGTTTCATGATCAATGCTAAACTATGTATGGTTAACTAAAAATCACGTATTGATTAACAAGTGTTTGTTGATTGATTTGCCAACGCCATGTTTGTCAATTGCCAATTTATCAATAAGTCATGGTTCATCACATCAGAACTGTCAACATTAGACATGCAATCATTTGTTCGATAACTATCATTCTGATGGTTTGAGGTTAACTGTAGGAATACAAGGGAGATTCGAGTGGAACCATTGGTTGACCATCATTTAAAACCACTGTTATAGTAATGTCAAATGTCATTTAAACAGAGAAAAAAAATCAATTCCATGTCTGTATTCTCAAGGTTCAGTATAGATTTACTAGATAGATAACCTTTGAGAACCATGATCCTAAGATATCAACCTATGAAAACCGATGGAAAACCCATGACAAACCCATGGTTTTCCCCATATCTTGGAAGCTGCTGGTGGCCGACCCCCACCTGCCAGGTGACCTCCGAGATCCATCTTTGTCGCGGTGACACGGAACCCGCCCTGCGATTGCTGCAGGAGGTGACGTGCGGCGTTGGGGGTTGCGGGGGGTGATGAGATGCGAAACTGATTTCTGGCTCAGTTAAATGGTTAAGCAAATGGTTTCAGCAATGGTGAACTGATGGTTGATCATGGTTAATGGTCAATGGTTAAGCAATGGTTCAATAATGGGTTAAGCAATGGTTTCAGCAATGGTTTAATCAATGGTTAAATAATGGTGAACTAATAACCATTCGGGTGATGGTGAACTAATGGTGAAGTAGTGGTTAAGCAATGATGAAAAAATGGTTAATCAATGGTTTCCAACTTGCCAACTAATGGGTAAGAACTGGTTAAGTAATGTGAACTAATGGTTAAACTAATGGTTAAGCAATGGTCAGCCAATGGTTGACTAATAGTTAACCAGTGGTTGCCTAATGGTTTCCCTGAGGGTTTTTCTGCTGGTCAACCGGTGAAAATGGTCAACAATATTATTGTTAACCCAGCCATTATGTGATTTGACTCTGATAGTCCATGGTTCGACCAATTAATTAATCATGATGCCATGGATACGGAAAAAGGTTTGTTGACGATATTGTTTTAATTCATTTCAATGGCCTGTCTTCATTCGTTTCTTCATGGTTCATATCCCGTCAGATTCTGAGCACCGACATATTTGATAGCAGCATTGACAGGGAAAGCCTCACAGCCTCAGCATCATCCTCACCTCATCCCATCCCTCCCCACCACCTCATCCCACCCCATCCATCTCCACCCCATCCCCCCACCCCATCCCCCCATCCACCCCATCCCCATCTTCTCTCCGCTTAGATCCTTTCGTTGTCTTC
>VSDK01002553.1:19964-44498 GCA_009767595.1 Symbiodinium kawagutii | reverse complement strand
AGCGCGGCTGCGGGTGCTGCGCTGCGAGGCCCGGGAGGCCGAGGCCAGCGCCCAGGCGGCGCTGAGCTGCGCGGCCAAGGGCACCAGCGAGGTCCAGGCGAAGGCGTTGCTGGGCATGGCCAAGGTCTTGGAAGCCAAGGAGGATCGAAACGCGGCCAGAAACTTGGAGAAATTGAGAGGATTTTTTTTAGATTTTGTTTATATGATTTGATTGATGTTTTTAATATGATTTGATTGATGTTGAAGATCTTTAAGATGGTTTGATGGGGATGGTTTCGGAGATGATTTGATTGATGTTTGGTTTTGGAGATCTTTGGAGATGGTTGGGAGATGGTTTGGAGGTGTTTGGTGCTTGTTTTGATTGATTTGTCGATGGGGGAGGTCTCGTGATTGGAAATGCGGGAAGTTGAGGTTCTCAAGCGCTCAGCCATCAACAGCACATCATGCCCACATGAACCATTTCGTTTGGACCTGAATAATTATTACCCACTACTAGTCAATACTAGACAGCTTTTTTGGCCTCTTGTCATTCTTAGTTGGCAATTGTTAGCGATTGTCAGCCATGGCATCTGTGGCCATGTTGTTCAAAAAGAGTGACCCTGCGGAATGTAAAAAGTATCGCTCGATTTGCCTTTTGACACTTGCCGGTAGACCTTTTGCTTCCCTGCTGAAAAAAGTGACTGCTAGATGCCGATGTTGACTCATGTTGACTCCACGTTTTTGAATTCACAAATAGCTTTAGAAAAGGCCTTCAATTAGTGAAGATGCCATCTCTGTTGCCCCTCGTAGAGTGAAAAGGGATGGAAGTGGCATGTGGGCAACGCGGCACATCCTGCTCTGGGCTGCTCTGTGTATGCATGTGTAGATCATCATGGACTGAATCATAGATGTCAATCCTTCACCGGTCAGCGGACTGCCCACCTAATTAACACAATGTAATTGAATACCTTATTAAAGTTCATTAATCCACCAAGTGGATATTTCAACACTCCCAAATCGTCATTACCTACTGTTTGTCAGAAGCAGCTACCAATTTCTTCTTCAACCAGGTCTCAACAAGTCAAGGTCAACCAGGTTACCCAAAATAATCCAACCAATCCAACCATTAATCTTTACCACAATTCCAATTCCAAGCATGATTGGTTAACATCCTTTACTATTAACCCCCATAGAATCCAAGCATTTCAACGCCAATCCAACCATATGAAAATGCAACAATATAAATCCTATTAATCCCTTGTCAACGCGACCAAGGAGACACGGCCGAGAAGGCCGCCAGTCTCTTCCAGCAGCACGGCTATGCCTCGGGTGCCCTGCTGGCGTTGGACCTGGCCTGGCGCTGCAAGGCGCCGGCAGAGGCCGCCAAGGCGGCCAAGCAAAGCGCGCAGGCGGGGGCTGACGTGGGGAGGCTTGGGGAGCTAGGTCTAAGGTTGAGTAACTCATAGGGAAGTAACTGATCAGTTGAGAAGTTAACAAGGTGGTTAGCTTGGGAAGTTGAGGTGATGGTTGATGAATGGTTTGAAACTGATGGTTAGTTGATGAATGGTTGGGAACTGGTGGTTACTTGAATTTAGTTCATGGTTGGCTCACTTGATTGTCAAGTGTTGGCTATTGGATGGTCAGTCAATTCTGAGTTAATGGTTAGAAGCTGATGATTAGAAACTGATTTGTTGGTAACTGATAGGTAGCAACTGATGGTCAATAACTGATGGTGAGTAATTGAAGTTAAGTTAAATTAAGTAAACTTAGCCGAGCTAAGCTGAGCTAAGTTAAGTTAGGTTAAATTAAGTTCAGCAAAGTTTAGTCAAGTTAAGTTCAGTTAAGTCAAGTTGATGGTTAGCGCAAGTGATTGCTAATTTGATGGCTATTTAATGCTTGATTGATGGTCATTTCGTGGTTACTGAAGAGTTAACTAGCGGCCAATGGTGGCAATGAATCATTGCTTCATGATTAATGATGGTTATTGAATGGTTAGCCGCTGACATTGGCTGAGCTGGTTGGTACTTCCTAAACCACCAAAAACTGCGACCGGCTCACAGAAATAGTGATCAAGTTCCATCTCTATCATTTCTATCAAGAAATGATTAAGATCACATCTTACGAAACATGAAACATTATCAATATTTCCGCTTTTACTTTCTTAACACAATGTATATATATATATATATATCTATACATACACAGATAAATAGATAAATAAATAAATAAATAAATAAATAAATAAATAAATAAATAAATAAATATATATATATATACATATACATATTTAAATATATCTATTTCTATACGCAAATATGCACAGATCTAACAATTTCACCATGGTCTGACAGGCTCCCCTTGTCGCAGCCCAGGCCTTCCAATCCTCCGGCGATTCCCTGGGCAGCGCCGAAGCCCTGTTGGCCGCGGCACGCCATGCGCTGCGCGGCACAGACGGTGAGGTCGCGGCGGAGGCGGCGGGGAAGGCGCGGCCGATGTTTCGAGAGCGCCTTGGGAGCAGAAAGATGGCGGAGGGAGGAAGGGCTTAGGGCTGGTTTGTGGGTGGTTATGGTAGTGGGTATGGTGGTGGATGGTGGTGGTTACGGTGGTGGTTATGGACTAGTGGTGAGTGGTGTTTATTTGAAGGTTGATTGTTGATAATTGATGACCGTTGATGCTTAAGTGGCGGTGATTCGATAGTTGAGAATGGCTGTGGTTGGGTAGTTATTCGAGGGTTGATTGTTGATAATTGATGATCATTTGAGGGTTATGTACGGTTATTTCAGGTCGACTCAAAGTAACCAACTGATAGTGGTTGATATTGTGATTCCTTCATGGTGTAATGGTCATTGTTAATGGTTGATGAATGGCTTTTTCTCAACTACCATCGGCTGATACTGGTTCACCATTTGTTAGTTGGGGAAGTTGCGGATAGCAGTTGAGCTTGCGGGGGTAAGATTGGCACCTTCAAGTTGAATACAAAGCCTGGCCCGGCAATTTGACCACTAATTATGATCAACTTTCATCATCCGGATATGATCAGCTTCATGGTGAGTCCCGTAGAGTCCTGTACCTGGCATCAACTGTGCGGTGTCAACTTGGTCCAAGGTTGAACCACACCAAAGGCGAAGCCAAGGCCGGCTCCCATCCGAGCGGCAGGGTGAACGGTGTGAATTTCCCAGGTCTGAGGGCGCCAGGGTATGATCCCAGGCTGGGGGACGTCTACGAACATCTTGTGTGTACTCCAAATGGCCATGGGTGAATATTAATCAACCAACTAATGGGGATTTCCACCAACAATAATAAGGGAAAACAATGGTTAATGGTGGGGAACCAGGGGTACGGGGTTTTGACCCACTGCCAAATGGATATATCGGGAAGGGTATGGACGTCACAAGGAAGTTGGTATTTATCATGTCAATCTTAGCAGGCGTCCTTCGATGTCTTCAAGGTAGGTAGAGCTTCAATGAGTCTACATGCCCATCCATCTGTGATGCAGATTTGTTTGGAACATATGTTGACTATGAGACTATGAGACCACTTAGATCTATGAGTGTAACAACACAGATCACTTGAATCATTTCAATCGCAAATCAATTGCAAGATATAATCTAAAAAGTAAGATACAGTCGTAACAGAGTAGCAGACATTGTTGGTTATGATCCCCCATGATTTCCCCCTATTCACCATGGATTATGAACCATCCGCAGTTGCAGAATACTCATCTTGCGGAGGTGTCGGACACCTGCTGTACCCCACGAACCCACGGACCCACAAAGCTGGGCATCCGCTGGACGAGGCCTTGCAGAGCTTGTCAGCGGCCGAGGCGGCAAGGCATCGCCAAGGGGTGGCCATTGACCGATGGGCAGAAATTGGAAGTTAATGATGAATCAATGGTGATCAATGGATCATTTATGGTGATTAATGGATCATTAATGGTCATATTATGATCGTTCATGGCGATGAATGGATCATTCATGGTGATGAATGGAGTCATTGATGGTGATGAAATGGATCATTCGTGGTTATTTTACTGGTGATCATGAATCAATGGTGATGAAAAGGATGTTATTTTACCGGTTGCTATCATCGGTGACCATTGGCCCCCAATGTCTTGGCTGTGGAGTTGTGAATAGAGCTATTGATGGTGATAAATGAATGATCACAGCCAAGCACTTTCAGGCGGTTCAGGTGTGAAGTGAAATCAGTGGTAAGATTGCTTGTAGTTGATCGATGTCGCTGGATCTGTCACAGGCAGTTCATTAGGAGAAGTGCTTAATGGTTGGTTGATTATCACCAGTAACTGTTGGTTGGTGAATTCATATATTGATGGTCTGCTTGGTTGGTTTGTCGATTGAATACATCATATATTGATGATCATGATAGAACCCAACTGAATAGGGGTATCGCAAACCAAAGATTGCCATGCTGATAGTAAAACTCCTTGAATTTTGGGTATGACCTTCCAGTAATCATTGGTCAAATTGATTGATGAACTATATTGGATTATGTGGCCAAAGTGCCTGAGAGCTCTGGTATGACTGACAAGCAACCACCCGCATATCTAGCTCGTCAATAGAAAATCGACACAGACACTTATCGGTTGGCTGGCTTTGATGAAGGTAGAAAGAACAGGCAAGGCAAATGATGGCACAACTGGCATCAACCGGCATCTACTGGCCGGAACAAGCGTTGGGGTACCAACCTAGGTGGCTTGGTTGAGGAACCATAGCTGCTGTGTCCCCTCAATGTGTATTGGAGGATTGACTGTTATAGCATTCTTAAACCATTTTCAAACCAATATCAACCATACTAACTACATACCCCCTTTTTTACTCTCATCAAACCATTATACACCATTATAACCCTTACCCCCCATGATTAAGTATTATAATCGCCTACCAAACCATGATTGAACCATCATCAAACCATCATTACACCATTCTCTAAGCATCATTGAAGCATCATTCAACCCTTATCTGAGCAGTGTTTAACCATCATCAAACCATTGTCTAACCATTCTTCAACCATCATCAAACGATTGTTCAACCATTTTTTTAATCATGAACATCAACCATCAACATCAACCATCATATGCCATCAGTTCACCTTCCACCACTCCCAGCAACGAAGTCCCACCACCGCCGGTGACCAGTGCGGCTCTTTGCCGTCAGGGGCAGATCGTCCAGCGCCATCAAGGCGTCCGTGGACATGGTGGCGCTCTACACCAGACGGAAAGATCTGCAAGGGCAGGTGCGGGCGGCAGTTGTCGGTGGAGTCCCAGGCACCCCTGATTGGATGGTTGATTGGTGGTTGATTGACGGTGAAGTGATGGTAAAATCATGGTTGCTCCGTCACTGAATCGGTGCACCCGATGGTTGATCATGTTTAATAATTATCGGGTGTTTTTCACTGGTAATGATTCCGTAGCTGGGAAATGAACTTAGTTGATGGTGAAAAAATGATGCTTGCATGTGCTCAAACATTTGTAATGAATGGTTAGCTAAGTATGGTTCATGGATGTTTAGTTTGTAATCGATGGTTGAGAAATTTGTAATGCCTGCAATGGTTGAGTAATGTTAAGTGTATAAGGTCCACTGACGGTCACTTGATTTTTCCACTTAACCAGGGTTCTTAATGGTCAGTCATGCATGATAAGATTTCATCAACAAAAGACCGGTGTTGTTTGTTGACGATTCGGAACCAACAGTTTTAGGGACATTGTCGACAGCGAGTGTCTTGATCTCCACGTAGGCTGTCAAGAAACCCGTTCTGAAAGCTTGAGGAAATCAAACTTGAGACCATGGTGGAAGCATTTCATCTCTGGAAGCTTCCCGTACAACTGGGAGATCTTGAAGGCTTTCGATTCACAATGCCCCTATGACTCAGTTATCTCTGGAATGCTGGAGCTATGTCCCGAATTGCTTCTATTTCCTCCAACCATCCACCAGGCTTTGCCCAAGAATGGCGTACCCCCAAAAGGGGTTGGGTGGTTTCCCTATTTAACTTGGATGGCTATCAACTTAATAATAGCTATCAATAGCTATCAACTTGGATGGTTGGTAGCTACAACCATGGCCAGCATCCACCAGACATGTAGCGCCAGAGGCAGAAGCGACCTGCAGTTTGGCCAAGGTGCGGTGAGTGTTCATTGGGACCGCATTTGTCGATGCCACAAGCAGCAACCGCAATGGGAAACGAAGACTGGTTGGTGTTTCTTACAAGAAAATGTAGTGATTGATAACAATAGATGGTTGGTCAATAACCAACAATACGGTTAAAAGACCAACTGGTTGATGGTTTGATTGACATTTCCAAAGTACTTGGGGGATGGTTGGTTGATTAAAGAACATATTTCAGAGGGGGTCCAACCACCAACCACTTGTGATTCAGTAATTGAGGGCTTGCAGCTCCACTACATCTGCGGCTGGGTCTAGTGACATCATCATCATTGCGACATGTGATTCCTTTCAGCACAGCGTTTCAGCCGGCCGGGTTCTGAATGTCACGGGGCCGCTGTTTCACCGCCATATGACCCTGGAATCTGTGAAATTTGAAGTTCATGGCGGTTCACTCCAGATTTCATGGCGGTCCAGATGATCCTGGTTCATATATTGCCAGTGATACTTCTAGAATGGAACCTCCCAGGGTATCTCCTGAACCTCATCCCCGATGTATAAAGATATATATCCCTCCCAGGGTATCTGACCGCCATCCACAGCCTCCAGTGCTCCCAGGTCTATTTGGATCTGGGCTTCTTGAAGGATGCCCTGTCCGAGGCTCGGGGCCCCGGGCGACATGACGACATCAACTGTAGTGGTTAAGCCTTGCTGGGCCTGGTTGCGTGCCTGGTTGCGTGGAACGGCCATGGAAAGGGATGGTTTACTCCTTGAAAATGGTTGAATTCTGAAACTTCCAGTTTACCATCCATAAAACCCACGGATCATTCCCATCTACAGCAATAGCCACCAGGTTCTAACAGCAATCCACCAGCCATGATACCCCCGGTTCCAACCCATCTCCAGCACTTGGTGAACTGTTCAGCAACCCCGGGGTGGTTCAACGACAGGTGAGCGAAGCGCGGCTGCTGTTCCAGAAGCTGAGTCCGCAGCTGGCAGAAGCCCATCTGCTGTTGGACGTGGCGATCCCTGCGCACCTGGCGCTGGAGGATCCTCCCAAGGAGCGGTGGGAACTGCCTGGGGAAGGTGGCCCTTGATACGGGCGAGCGAGGCCAGGAGCGCCCAGGAGTGAGCCGTGCACCCAATGGTAGGGAAGTCGATGTTGGATACTGGGGAAAGTGGTGGAGCTATGGTGCAGACTATGTTTTTATTAACCTATATTTAAATATTCAACACTCTGAAATGAACCATTTGTAGTTCTCCAGGGCTGCTGTCGACTGTCCACTTGTTGACTAATCATTAGTTGTTTATCGTCAGCAGTAGTAGTGGTGATACATGATTAATACTCGTCATGGTAAAGTTAATGGTTTATTGACCACTAGTACTGGTCAATGGTCACCATGAGTTTCACCATGATTGGTACTGGTTAATAGACCATGATGGTTGCACCATAGCATTATTAGCGTTAACCATCACTAATAGTAACTAGCAATAATAGTCGCTAATAGCAGGCTATTGTATTACATTCACACTTGTTAATCTAGTTGATGAATGGTATCTATTTCACTATACAATTGACCATTGGTTAATCACACGGTTAATACAATACTAGCACTGGTTAATGGTTGATGCGAATGCTATGGACTATTTCTCCCCATTTTTTTGAGACGACCAGGCCGTGGCCATGGCCGAAGATGCCGCAAAGATCTGTCGCAGCCTGGGAGATAGGCACGCCGGGCAGGGAAGCAGCGGTTGTTGGTTAGCCAGTACCAATCATCGTAGAGCTCTTGTAATTTAGATACTATTGGCTTGATAATAGTAAGAATGACTGGTATTGACCATTGCAAATGGATCTACCCATTGCAAGTGTTGATTTTTCTGGGTCATGAGTGGTTGTACACCGCTCGAAATGGCATCTAGCCCAAGTACCTGGGGTCGATAATCAACAAGAACCAAACATGTACCCTGGTCCCATTGCTGGGGAGGAGGCCACCATTTATCAGTTGATAGTGCTGCAATGTCAGATCAATGCTTCTCCAATGATGATGCATCAATGTTGAATGATGGAGGTTGAGGGGGCCGGTATGGTCTAGTGGAAATGACATCTTCCCTCAAGCATCGGACCTGGAGTTCAATCCCTGGGTGCAATACCAGGCGGACAAGCGGGCAACTACTCCACCCCTGCAGTTAAGGGGATGAGCTAGGGTGCTGCCCGACAAACCTACAACATGATGGAGGTTGATGATGGTCAAAGACTGATGAATGATTGTTGTTCATACTTAATCTCATCATGTAACCATCATGGCCAACATTGTCCAGCTTACCGCATCACTAAGCTTCACTAGCCACCACTGAACCGTCAATTAATTGTGAATGAAGCGTTTGTTACCCACTGAACATCATTGGGCAGCTTGTTGGCCACATCATGAACCACCACTGACCAACATTGAACCAGCATTCACCATGCTTAACGCTCACTGGTTATGGCTTGGGGAGAAACATGGCACCTTGACCAAGCCGCGGCTGGCAGGGTTGGTGAAGCTCATGCCTTCCAGGCTTGTGCCAAGGTGGCGCGGCGGCGATGGAAACGAGAGAACCAAGTAAGCAACAGAAATACAGGTGTAATATACCATGTACTGTCCAACATGTATGGACACCCTTGCACACCAAGAAAAAAAACCCTGAGGCGGAACTTCTGAAGATAGAGACTGAAAGCCTGCTGCGTTCAGGGACCCAGATGAGGATCATCAAAGATGCTCCCTGAAACCTGGTGTTGGCTGATCATCAGGTGGAAGTGCTGACGTCAAGTATAGCTACACGACAACGACAGACATTTCTATATAGATAGAACTATGCTGGTCCATGAGTATACAGCTGTATGAGCATGATATATATATATATGCATATATGCATATACGTATATATGTATATCTATATTTATGTATATATGTAATTATCTTTGTATATCTATATCTATATCTATATCTATATCTATATCTATATCTATATCTATATCTATATCTATATCTATATCTATATCTATATCTATATCTATATCTATATCTATATCTAATTATACCTATATGTATATATATATTATCTATATCTATATCTATATCTATATCTATATCTATATCTATTATATTTATTTGTTTTATGAACATATGACATTGTGAGTGTCTAGCTCTATAGCTATGCAGCGCACATGCATATGTAGATACGCATTATGCAGTGGTTTACTCGCCCACAGCCCGGAGGTTTGCGTCCAGAAGAATGACACCAAGTCAGCCTTGCAGGCCCGAGGATCCATGCTTCACAATGCTGTGGAGGTGATATGAACTTGCCGTGGGGACGATCGTTGGGGTGAGTAGCTGAAATAAACATCATCCGTCAGAATATGCATCCACCCTATAGATCAAGGACAAAATTCAGTAGCCAGTCCCGAAGGTGAGCTGGTTTTGAACGAACTCATCCACCCCGTTTTGCCTGTGATGCACCGTTTAGACTCATGCCATCGTTGAGCGCTCAAGCGCAAACTTCGTTTGGACACTTGTTTGTTAATGATTTGCTTCAGTTCAATCAGCCGAAGAGTTGTGGTTCTGCATCGTTAAACCAGTTTCAATACATGGGGATGTGGATCATTTTAATATGGTGCTGGTTGACCATTGTGAAGATTCATAGAAACTCTTGTTACATCATTTTTACGATAGATAAACACTTCGGTCAACAATGTTAAGCATGGTTAAGATAGCGTTTGATTAATATTGATAATGCCGTGTTGCTAACAGGAGCTATTAGCAACTGCAGTAGTGGTTTACAGTGATTCATATCGGGAGATATTCAGCATAAGAATATGCAACACTGATGGTTGTGGACCCTAACTGTAGATAGTATAGCACCCCATAGGAACTAACAATCATGGCCATTTGCCAAATGTTGGTTGCTTACAAGACAACCAATCATTATTGTCCACCATCATTCTATTTACCAACCACCAATATACCATCAATTGACCATTCTGCAGCCAATTTCTAACCATTGCTCGCCACCATTTAGCCATGAATTCATCATCACAATCAATCATTGTTCTGCATCATTCATCGTTATCAGCCATCATCAGCAATCAATTACCAATCAGTTCCCCATGATTGACCATCATGAACCATCAATTAAGCATCATTAAGCATCAATCAACCAGCATCTAACTCCATCATCGGTCATTACTTAAGCATCATTTTCATTCATTTTATCCATCCTGTAGGCAGTTAAATGGTTAGTTGCTGATGGTTGATCCTTCACCACCACCCACCACCCACCACCCACCTTAGCCCGGCCACAGCCGGTCGCCAAGGCCTCGCGTCAAGCCGCCGCCGTGTTGTCGCGAGCACGCCTGGCCAGGGAAGAGGCAGAGGTGCGGATCACACGGCATGAAAGGGGAGTGGAAATTTGTGGAGCTATTTGGCTGTGGGTCAATATTAACCAACCAACTAATCGGGGATTTCCACCAACAATAGTAGGGAAAACAATGGTTAATGATCGGGGAACCAGGGGGACAGGGTGAGTAGTAAATTTGTCCTATCTATAGTGGTTTCTCAAGTCATAGGGGTACCCCAAAAGCATCCACTATTAGTCATTTATAGTACTAAGCTAGCGCCATTTTTAGGGTCCCCTATGGCTTGAGTATGGTGAGGCTATAGGAAAACTATCGGTGGTTAATTGATAAAACCAATAGTGAATAATCAATACTGAATGAACTATGGTGGTTAATTATTAATTGATAATTAGTTATCACCATTGTGAAACAATAGTGACATTTCATTATGATGATGAATAATAGTGAATATGAATGAATGACCGATGGAGCTTGATTGATTGTTAACTGATGGTGAATCAATGGCTACATAATGGTGAATTATCAGTGAAACTGACGATTGATTGATGGTCAACTGACGGTTTAAAGTGGATTAATGATCAATGAACGGAACAAATGAATGATTAGCACCCACTAATATCCAATGGATGAGTGAGGTTGAATGAAACCAATGGTTTAATGGACATTCCCTGTTTTTATTCAATTCTAACGGAGTAGCACCCACTAAGAACCCATGGTTTAGTGAAACCACTGGCACTTAAAGCCGAGAGCGGTTGCGGTTTTCATGATGGTGGAGGTTGAGCGAGGTGAGGATGGCTCACGATGAATGGTTTCCAAAGGTTTTTCAAAGGGATTTCCAATGTGGATGAAGTAGGGGGTGGTGCCTCATGGTGCCCCTTAGTTGGCAAAATTGGTTCATAACTGGGGTAACTACCACTTATAGCAGATATAACCATACTTACACGGTTATGAAGCAATATACTTCATTGATATGAAAATAGATATAAGATCAAACAAATACTTTTGAATGTATGTGGATGAAGCTAAACCATTGATATCCAATGTTTGCGCATGTTTTATTGTGCCCCTAGTCTGGTTGCATTGTTCAGGCAATCCACTAGTGCAACCAGTGGGTCTGATTCATACGGTGATTCGAAGACACCAAGCTGCGTCGGTTGATAATTTTGCGTACCAACCTACAGGGAAACCGATTTACATTGAAGTTTTCTTGTCGATTACAGTGGGACTGCAGCTATCTCTCGTTATACCTCCTTGGAAACTGTCAGCTTTGGGGTTACTTTCCAGCATTCACCGTTGCCTGCCATGCAACTTATGTATACTCATGTGCACCTTGGTAAACTAACCTGGTTCCATGGAAAATCCAAACAACGATTTTTAGCACAACCAGGTTGGTTGAGGGTAATGAAGTTAACCAGGTTATCTTCAAATAAACCCAACTGATGTTGATTACTAGATTAGTTCACCTGGTAAATCAATTCAAGTTTAACCATCAGTTGGGTGAGCCATCAGTCGAGGTTAAACTAATTTGATTTCTGTAACCCAACTTTAACTAGGAGGTTGCACCCAGGTAAACTAACCTAAACCAGGTTAACTTCAACCAATCAGATTTCTTTCCCCCAACTGATGGTGAGTCCAGCTACTGAGGCCTACCACCTGACGGCCAAAGTGCACCTCTTGCGCTTGGAGCCACGCGAGGCGTGGCGAAGTTACCGTTGAGTGCAGCGGGTTACCACCAGAGCCGTGGACCCCGTCCGTTCGAAACTGATCAAGCATGAGGGATCCCCAAGTTATGGCTGCTTTGCAGTATTTACAGTGTGGTTTCGGTTCGGTTCGGTTTCGGTTTTTGGAAACTGAAAGGGGACGGTTCGGTTCATAACCGGTTTCAGTTCCTGTCGGTTCGTGCAACAGATCGGTTCGGTTCGGTTCGGTTCGTGCAGGAGATCGGTTCGCGCACGGGTTTGAGAGAGTTTTGATGGTTTGGTCATATGTAAATGCTTTTTGCCGGATCACAGAAAAGCAAATATGCCCATTGGGAGCCATTTGTTGTACGTCTCAGGCGCCCACTTTGAAGGAGTCTTGTGTAGGAAAGCCATGTCCAAGATGTTATAAATGCTTTTTGCCGGGGATCGCAGAAAAGCAAATATGCTCATTGGGAGCCATTTGTTGTACGTCTCAGGCGCCCGCTTTGAAAGAGTCTTGTGTCGGAAAGCCATGTCCAAGATGTTATAAATGCTTTTTGCCGGATCACAGAAAAGCAAGTATGCTCATTGGGAGCCATTTGTTGTACGTCTCAGGCGCCCACTTTGAAGGAGTCTTGTGTAGGAAAACCATGTCCAAGATGTTATAAATGCTTTTTGCCGGATCACAGAAAAGCAAATATGCTCATTGGGAGCCATTTGTTGTACGTCTCAGGTGCCCACTTTGAAGGAGTCTTGTGTAGGAAAGCCATGTCCAAGACGTTATAAATGCTGTTTGCCGGATCACAGAAAAGCAAGTATGCTCATTGGGAACCATTTGTTGTAGGTCTCAGGCGCCGACTTTAAAGGAGTCTTGTGTAGGAAAACCATGTCCAAGATGTTATAAATGCTTTTTGCCGGATCACAGAAAAGCAAATATGCTCATTGGGAGCCATTTGTTGTACGTCTCAGGCGCCCACTTGAAGGAGTCTTGTGTAGGAAAGCCATGTCCAAGATGTTATTATAAATGCTTTTTGCCGGATCACAGAAAAGCAAATATGCTCATTGGGGGCCGTTTGTTGTACGTCTCAGGTGCCCACTTTGAAGGAGTCTTGCGTAGGAAAGCCATGTCCAAGATGTTATTATAAATGCTTTTTGCCGGATCACACAAAAGCAAATATGCTCATTGGGAACCATTTGTTAAGACATGTTCGGTTCAGCCGGTTCTGCCATCATTTTTTTTCGGTTTGGAGGCGGTTCGGTTCATTAACGGTTCGGTTCCCCACGGTTCCCCGATAAGACCGGTTCAGCCCGGTTCAGCCCGGTTTCGGTTCAGCCGGTTCGGTTCCACCGGTTCGGTTCGGTTCCCGAACCTCTCTGTATTTACTATAAATGATTAATAAGCTTGACGATTTGGGGGTCCCCAAGTTTGAAAAATACCCATAAGTTGGTGAGGGATTAAAATTGATCAGTTGGGGTCACTTGTATCTCCAAATTTCTTGGTTTGCTGAGTCGGTGAGATCAACATTGGAGTCGGTGAAGATTTGCCATTGAACAAGGTGGTTCTATCTACCAATGATTCAGTTGGTGGCCGTTAGGCGATTTCACCGCCAAAAAAAAGCTGATAGACTGCGGCCGCCATCAACTGTTAACATTCATGATCACCAACTATCAATTGATGATAGCTTGTATATCAACCGCTAGCTATTCACCAGAATCATTGATCAACCATCACCTAATAAATCAACCAATCAACTAATCAACCATCAATTCTACTCAACTAATCAACCCTCCATCATGATCAGTCACAACCGCCCTGATCCACAACCGCCAGGCCGTGTCCTCATCCGCTCAAGCCCTGACGTTGCTTCGCAGGCGAAAGCTGATGAACCACGGTTGGTCGGCTATGGTGGTTGATCTGGCTGCTGGGTGGGAGGGAGCTAATTGAAAGGGGGAGCAAGGCCAGGAGCTACCAGGAGGGTTCGTTCTAGGAATGCTAGTGAGGCAGTTGATGGATGTTGATGGTGGTGAAGGGTGGTTAATGGTAGCTAATGGTGATGATGAATGGTAGGGTAGTTAATGGCGATGATATAATGGTTAGTGGCCAGCTATAGGTGTTAATGGTAAATGAGTCATTGGTTTCCCGCGCCGTATACTGTCATGAGTGATGGTTATCAGTGGTTCTCAATGCCAACCATTGTATCTCTTGATGATTGTCCTATTGATGACTATCATCCTCCATCTTTCAATCATTCGATAGTAGCCATTGTTAACCACTATTCGCCCTTGCTAGCCACTACGGACAATCATAAACCATTCCATCCCATGAAAACTCCACTATTCCATATTATGAACCATCAGTTTCATCATTTTCATCAATCATTTTGAATCCATTCTGAAGAATTAATCCCCTCAGTGTCATCACTTTCACCAACCGTTTTGAATCAACTTTATATAATCAATTCAAAAAATCGTTCATTCTGAAGAATTTATCAACCACTAATCATAGCGAATTACAATCAATCATTACTCAATTCAATTGAGTAATGGAACAGCCACTACTAACCACTAGATCCACTAGTATTCAATAACTATTAGCCATAAGAATCCTGATGTCCAACCATTATGACTCCGTTATACATCCCTACTTCCTCACAACCACTGAGAGGCCTGGAGATGAGGACGAGAAGGCGGCCGTGCTGGTGACGGCCTCCTATGCCCACGGCATGGTGTGGGGATCCAGCTGTTGGATGAATGAACTTGGCCGAGATGGGTATTGGAAGGTTGATTGGAAGGTTAAGATGATGGTTGAGATGATGGTTGATTGATGGTTAGTTGAAGGTCAGTTGAAGGTCAAAAATGACTAGTTCTTGGTGCATTGAAGGTTCAATGATTGTTAGTTGATGGTTAATTGATGGTTCATAGTTGGATGAATTCATGGCGAGACAATGGTAGCTTTGAGTTACTGACTAATTGTCAGCAATGGTTGGTAATGCGCTGGCCAATGCTAGTGAATTTTCAGATCAGGCCTACATTTCAGATTGGTTTTGATGGCAGCGAACTCTGTCCCTTGGATGCTCTACTGGCAAGTTGCCACCGCAGGACTAAGGAGCATCAGGAGGATGACCATTGGTTTTAGTGGGGATCACCAGGCATAAGCTTTGTTGAAAGCACTTCAGAACAAACTAGGAATGGTGAATGGTTACTCACACAATAATAATTACTTGTAAATCATAGCCAGTGCACAATACTTTGCAAATCATGGTCGACAATGGGAAGAAAACAGGAGCCCCACCTCACTTTTCCATGCTGGTGTTTCCGTTCATGGGGTTCGGATCTCACTGATGGGTAGAACCTGCCAAAGATGGGAATATACAGGTGGTTGCTGGGTGAAGCAAACACACTGGCAGGGGCAGCCTACCTTGCAGCCATTACTCATCCCACTGTTCATCTTCAATAGCCATCACGACGCATGGCGAACCAGTGGGAATAATCATGCACAGTAAGAGTACTGAACTGTCATTTAAGCCATCAGTTTGCTATCGAGTCCCCTATATTTTAGCCACAATCTCTATTACCCAATTATCAACCACGAATTAACCACGGTTGAGTAACTAGCAATGATCATTATTAGCTATCATTAGCCACTAATTAACCACTAATATACCACTAATCAACCACTAATCAACCACGAATTGACCATTAATCAACCATGAATTACTAATTGACCCATAATCAACCTCTAATATACCATTTATCAACCACGACTTGACCACGGTTTGTACCCACCCACCAGTACTTCTTCGCAGTTCCCGCAGCTCAGCTGAGGCCATGGAGTACGACGGAGCCGTTGGCACCGCAATGGAAGCCGTGGAGCTGTGCCGCAAGACGGGCAACCAACGCAGGTGGAACGCACGGGGCCACGGGGCCACGGGGACAGCCGTGGGGCTTCCATGTGGGGCTTCCATCTCCATGGGAGGTATGGGAATGGTTGAGGAATGGTCGATGATGATTAGTTGATGTCGCTTATGGTTGATGATTACTTTAATAATGATTGAAGTATGATTCTCTAATGGTGGTTAGTAGGGGTTGAGAATGGCTAGTTGATGGTTAGTTGATGCTTCTAGGTTATTAATGGTTTATTGGTGGTTCATTGATGGTCAACCAATGTTTGATAGATAGTATTGTAAAACAACAGTCAGTTGATGATGATTGCACCGGCCAATAGTGGGTAATACTGGGCAATGATGGTTGATTGATGGCCAATGGTTAATACGAACTACTGTACATTACTGTACTAGGTATGGGTGATAATTGCCAAAAATGGTTGGGGATTCTGGAAAAGCATCGTCGGCATTCGTGGGATGCGACTGACAAAAACATGGCAGTAGATATTAGTTTTTAGTCACTGTTCCACGATATAAGTTATAAGTTGATAGATGTGCCATGGACATACCAACACCACAACATGACATGTACAGTACATGGCTGAAACATGGTGTACCAAAGCAACCAGCAAAATCACCAGTTTTTTTGGACCAGACTCACCAGGCCAACCTTTTTGGGGGCTGGATCATGTTGAGCCACAGCTGTGGTAGCAGCGATGGCGGCATAGCTCCGGATGATCGACTATGTGGTGATGCCATGAGTGGATTTGCCATGGCAGCAAGACTGTGATTTGCCCAAAAATCATATCACCTATTGGCATAGGGAGAGAAACGTTGCCCCGTGGTGTCAAAGTAGGTGTTGTGTTCAAGCTTGGTCTCTGAACAGCTTCCAGTATTTCAGCGTAGGGTTCGTGATGCCATTTCTGGGGGCTGCCTGAAACAACTTGGACATCATTTCAGAGAGCACATCACCGCTGCAAGTTTTGTGTGAAGTTTCTTTGAGTCTTCGATCATCCCGGTCACACCTGCTTCCTTGTAGGTTGAAGATGGCCATGCACGCTCTGTCGGAAGGATATCTCATCAAGGGGGACTATGGTCAGGCAGGGGAGCCCATGGTCACGCAAAGAGTCACCATGAAACAACAAGTTGAATGGTTGGATTGTGGTTGCTACTGTAGTGGTTTACAAGGGTAAACCGATGGTTAGTTGATCGTCAATTCAAGGTTAATCGATGGCTCATGATGGCAAATTCATCATTCATAGTCAATTTATGATTAAACTATCAATCCGCAGTTGTTCACGAACCCACTGCTTAACAAATGCCAATGAGAGGTGATGATGGTTGACCACTGAAAATCAGCAGTCAAATGTGATGGCCCGCTGGTCCTGTGCTACTTGCCACGGGTGGCGACGCTCAGTTTGGCAACGCTACGAACCACTTATCCCAGCCGCAGTTTCCATCCAAGGTTGCAGGTGAAGCCTATACTTGTTACATTTCTGTGGCTATGTGCCAAGCCATAGGGTAACCAAGAACTTATTTAACAACTGATCATTTTACGAATGGAATTGCGAATGGAAACCATTGGTTGACTGGGGTTGCCACTATGGCTTGGCATCCAGATGTTGGGCACCTGCCTGTTTCCCATGCTTGGGCAGCTTCCCAACACCCCAATTTAAAGCACCACTGTGGGGACCCCTGTGGGGACGATCACCCGCCGCCTTCCGAGCGTGGCGCCAGGCTCTCGAGACTGCAGAAGAAGCCCAACAGAAAGATGGCGAGGACAAGATCTTAGAGGTACGGCCTCACCAGCACATGGTGAAGGGATGGGTGCCTCATGGTTGCCCCCAAGTCCAGCCATCACAAGCGAGATTTTGAGTGGGAAACCTGTTTTATTGTGGGAAAACTTGGGATTTTTGTGGGAAAACTTGGGATTTTTGTGGGAAAACTTGGGAAAACCTCAATTTGCAGAGAATGTTTTCTCTCAAAAATCAATGTCTGATGAGTTGCGCCTCAGAGGCCAACCCTGGTTGATCAAGAGACGCGGGATGAGCAGATCTGGAAGACAGATCAGCATCAGAGACCAGGTTCTCTCAGTGATGAGTCGATGTCTCCTACATGGCAACTTCGGGGCATCTCGACGATTTCCTGAGTTATTTTTTCGGTTTTTAAAGATCGTCATTCTCAGGAGTCGGATCTCACCCGCGTAGATCGTTCAACTCCGAGCGATATCTTGCTTGTCCAATTCAGCAATCAAATCACATGCCATCACTACAATTAGAAACCCACGGATTTTTTGAATTGCAAAATGATCTTAATGGCTGTGGGTCAGAACCCCGTACCCCTGGTTCCCCTATCATCAACCATTGTTTCCCTTATTATAGTTGGTCATTATAAGCCATTATTGGTTGGTTAATATTGACCCATAGCCTAATAACTCCTGAAATGGTGGTGGGATGATGGAAAAGCTCATCGCCAGGCCGCGACCTGTTTTGAGTTTGCAGTGGATCCATCCTGAGCGAAAACGGGCGCACCACCAGGCTCGACTTTTGGAGGTCTCGTGCTATGCGAGGCGCGGCTGGAGGGCTGAGGTGTCAGGGTAGGCTGGTGAGACATGTAGATTTTCATTGCTACACAGGACACACACGCACACAAGAACACAGTTAACTCATGTTGACTCTACTTGGATGTGCAGCTGGGGATATAACCATGGTTGTAAACCCAATCAGGTAGCTTGTAAGCCCTATAACCATGGTTAGATACCAAGACTATAAGTGGGGATGCACATCCAAGTATGGATGCAAAGAGCCAGAAGCAAGACTAGTGAATCAACCTGCCCATGAAGGAATACTGTTGGTAGAGTCCAATGCGTAGTTGTTCGTTTCTACAGGGGTGTGTAGCACCAGGGACTGGATTATCATTATCCACAAAGTGAGTATTGTAACAGTGACTCATACTACTGTGTTATACGACGCACCTATATTACATTTGCCTTCTTATTTACCTCCCAAGGTTGTTGTTTGGCAAGTTACCAATTATTTCTGTTGCTATACCAGCTATCAACCAGCCATCAACCAACCATCATTCTATTCCCATTGATTCACCCACCAGTTTCTGAACTGGTTCATGGGTGGTTAATGGTTCCCCAACGGGTCGCCTGCCCCACCTGTTTACCCCACCAGGTTCTACGGTTCCTGGTTAGTGGCGCCCGCCCCAGGCTGGGCTGGTCCTCCTTGAAGAAGAAGGGCCTCCGCGCAAATCCCCGCGACATGCTTCAAAAGGCGCAGGCGAGGCGGAGACTGCGCGAAGGATGACGAGGATTTTGGTTCGCTGATTGGAGGGGTCAAACGCATCCTGCCGAACAACATAGACGTAAAGATAAGTATAGAGATATATTGAGTCCGTAGCCATTTTGCTCAAGCAGCTTTGGCCACACAAGCCCTCGCTTTCCCCCAGATGTGCTGCCATATCTTTCCCCACCATGGCCTCTTTTCAGGACCAGTGGTTCGCCACTGACTACGACGGGGACTGGTGGTGGGAGCTCCAGGTGCCATCGGGACCAGCCTTGGAGGTGGAAGGGTCTTTGATCTTGTCCCACGCAGGACTTTTTTAAGACGAACCACTTCACTCAGTCTATGTGGCACGAGGCGCATCAATGCCGACAATAGCATTACATGATGATGATGAGGATGATGATGAGGATGATGAGGATGATGAGGATGATGCTGAGGATGATGATGAGGAGGATGATGAGGATGATGAGGATGATGCTGAGGATGATGATGAGGAGGATGATGAGGATGATGAGGATGATGCTGAGGATGATGATGATGAGGATGATGAGGATGATGCTGAGGATGATGATGATGATGAGGATGATGAGGATGATGCTGAGGATGAGGATGAGGAGGATGATGAGGATGATGCTGAGGATGAGGACGAGGAGGATGATGAGGATGATGCTGAGGATGAGGATGAGGAGGCTGATGAGGATGTTGCTGAGGATGAGGATGAGGAGGATGATGAGGATGATGAGGATGAGGAGGATGAGGAGGATGATGAGGATGAGGATGATGAGGATGATGAGGATGATGAGGATGAGGATGAGGATGAGGATGACGATGACGATGACGATGATGATGAGGAGGATGAGGATGATGAGGATGATGAGGATGATGAGGATGAGGATGAGGAGGATGATGAGGATGAGGATGATGAGGATGATGAGGATGATGAGGATGAGGATGAGGATGAGGATGACGATGACGATGACGATGACGATGATGATGATGATGATGATGATGATGATGATGATGATGATGACGGCGATGCTGATGATGATGCTGCTGATGATGATGCTGCTGATGATGATGGCCCACGTGCCTGTGCAGATGTTGGGCAACGAGGGCGACGTGTCCAGCGATGAGTCCGATGACGGTGTCGCCTGGACGGCGCCCTTTGAAGTTTTGGGGACGCAGCTCCCGCGTTTGGTTCGTAGGCTCGTGTCCTATTGCATCCTCACTGATTCCTTTCCCCTTCCAACTCCGCTGCGTTCATTCGTGCCTTCACCGCATGGCTCACTGGTCTGGCTTGGGCCATTTCGGCAACCATTCCAGGGCTTGGGGCCCTAAATGATATAGGGTGATTGGGTCTGTCTTATAGTGATGACCCGTCCACTTCTGTGCCTTGCCGTGTGCTTGGACCCTTTTGCGTTTGTTCCGATGTTTCTTGGATGGCTTGTTGAGGAATGGTGTGTCCTGCCCATGGGGCCGCAGGTTGCCCCAGGTCACGTTTGTTCAGCTAGTTCGAGTTTGCTGGTTTCCCTGCCCGCTTTTCGCTCAGCTTGGATGCTGTGATTGCCCTTCGTACAGCTGGCTTCAATGGTCTGGTGGCTCACCCTACTGGTCGGCCATCAGCCCAGTCTCACGCCTTGCTAGCTGAGACGAAAGTCCGAGAGTAGAGGTATATGACATATACATATTTTCTTACATTTATCCTATCTTGCAAATTCTGGGCAACGTGATTTGCATGTGCATGTAGATATTGAGTTGTTTGCGCGCGCAAATATTTTTTGCATCTACCGATAAGTACAAGGTCTTACACATGATTGTTTATTGCGTCCTAGTTGTGGACATATGCAAGGAAATCATGATGATCTTGATCAGAGTGTTGTTGGTAATGATCGCCATCCCTTGTGTATATTGGATCTATCAATCAAAGGGATTTGCAAAAGGGTTGTTGGCACGACCTGCGTTGGGGATGTACATGAAATGGTGAGTTCTCAGGGCATAGGGGAGCCCCCATCTAAAATCCTTATCGGTAATAAGTAAAAAACCTATCATTGGTATGCAATAAACCAACCATGTATAGGTAATAAACCTATCATTCGTATCTAATAAGCCAGCCATTTTTAGGCAATAAATAAACCCACCATCTTTATGAGGTCCCTCGTTCTTTGCAAGAAGCACTCAATGGTTCATGAAATACTGGTTGACAAGGTTTTTTTTCGAAAGGTCAGTTCATGGGATTGAAGTGATACCCACATGGTCCAAAAATTTGCGCGTGGCATGGTCAGCTCTGGCTCTACTGATGTACTGGGTCCCTGGGCCATAGTAAATCAGCTGTCTCAAGAGCTGGCGGTTCGGTTTTTTTGAGATCATATAATGTTCACCCCGAATTAATAAACAACTGTTTGATGATGATGATGATGATGATGATGATGATGATGATGATGATGATGATTTTGTTGTTGTTGAGGGTGTGCTCAAACGAACGCGGGTTCTCACCCACCCCTGAAGAACAAACCATGCAAGTAGAAAACCATCATGAGATAAACACCTGGTTGATTAATAGGGGGTATCCCCTAAGAGCCTGGGTTTTTCATTAAAACGGCAACCCCCCCAATCAATCAACCTAGGGTTTATTAATCCGGGGTCAACATTATTGGCTTCTTGAGCAGCTGGAGTGACTTGAGTGATGAGGCCGCAAGCGCGACCCTGCTTGCTGCCGGAAACAAGTGACTTGGCCGTGACAAGATGCCCTTTGTTCTTTGGAAATGGTTGGCAGTTCATGAGACTCGTCTTAGTTTATGTCATAAAATTCATTTTAGTTCTTGAAATCATGAACATTTCATTTCACCATTATTTTCTGTTGACTGGAAGCATGACCTTTGAATTATGGGTTGCCCCAAGTCATGGATCAGTAAAACATTGACAGTTACAACCATCATTAATCACCATTATCATTACAACCATGATTAATCATGATTAACAGTTGCAACCATAGGGGTAATCACCATTATTGACCATAATGGTGAAGTGATGAATCCATAGTTTTCAGAAGAACCGATCCAAACATCGATCTGAGCATCGGGACTGAGGCGAATGGAGGCAGATGCCAAGTTTTTGCTGGGCAAAGTGCAACTGAAGGCCTGGCAGATTCCTCGATTGAAAGCGTGGTGAGTGGTTGGTGAAAGGTGGTTAGTTGGTGGTTGTAAATCAGGGTTGATTAGTGGTTGATTAGTGGTTGATTAGTTTTTTTTAATGGTTAATTCATGGTGAATTGATGGTTAATTATTGGTAAATTATTAATTCGTAGTTGAATCATGGTGATGAATGGTTGGTTAAGTCTTGATCAACCCCTGTCTTGATCAACCCCTCAACTTGAGGGGTGTTTGAGTGATGTTCAGACCGTGAGTGTGTTGAGGCCCACAAATGATGTACCCTGGTGGAAAAAAATCGGAACGGTGCTTGTTGCACCTACGAAAAAATCCGTGTCATCTTGAGCATTTGGGGGTCCACACTGTTGATGGCAGTGGTCATGTTGCTTGGCCAGGCTGGCAACCTGCACGCAGCGATCGACCAGGCTTGAACACTGTAAAGGAGTTTCACAGCAAAGTCTCCAGAACTAGCTCGCGGGTGGTTATATCCACCAACAATACTGCTTAGGGATACCAACTAATGACCAGTGGCTAATGATTGTTTGTGCTATATGTATTGGTTGATCTGATGGTTGATGATGGGTAATGATGGTGATTGATTGTCAGTGTGTGTCAGCCATCTTTGGAATGATTGGCTGATCTGACAGCATATTCATGCGGTTGAGCGCTGAACTCGGACTGAAAATTGACAAAGTTGGTGCACCATCATACACTTGCCACAACTTACCTGTAAATTCAGTCTCTGGAATCTTTCAGCAGGTGATTACTCCTCCGACTCCTGAAATGGAAGCACAATGTTTTAGCCTTTTCTTGCTTGGAAGCTGGATATGTCCAGTGCTGTTCGGAAGGTAACGCAGGCCTATGATGCTTATGGAGCTTTGAAAGACGGGTCTGGAACTTACATTTGCTTTCCCTCGCTTCGATTCACGCAGGGGACGGGGAGATCATTGCTTTGGTTCCTAGGTCAACCGAAACAGCTTACAGTTCTTCGGCTTTTGAAAAAAGAAATTGATCAGTTGAGTGTCACAGTCCTCGGCGGCCAGAGATCAACACTTGAAGAGAGATAGAGAAACATGGAGTGAAAGTTCACCAGATGTCCAAATGTTTAGTAGAGTTTATCCAAATGCTTAGTATTGTTTCAAAAAAAGGAATAGGAGTTGAACATAGCTGAACCATGCAGGAAACTTGAGGCTGGTGAATTCGCGTGGCTCAGACATGCTGCCACCGGCCTTGGTCCATCATCTTCTCATCGGCTTATTTTGCAAGGCAAGGCGTTGGTTGGACTGGGCTGCTCTACGCCGCTTGCCTCTTGAGGCCTGGCTACTTGAGTATTGCAGTGCCCCTGGGTGGGTTGGTTGGTTGGTTGGTTGGTTGGTTGGTTGGTTGGTTGGTTGGTTGGTTGGTTGGTTGGTTGGTTGGTTGGTTGGTTGGTTGGTTGGTTGGTTGGTCGATTGGCTTGGCTGGTTGCTGGTTGGTTTGGTTGGCTGCTGCTGTTTGTCAATTCCAAGCATTGGAATCCACCCTGAAACGCTTGACAGGTGAGCCCGACTGGCTGACAGAGGTCATCTTCAATCACGGCAGTGACCAACTGGCAACATGTTGTCAGGGTCAATACCGACCAGCCCCAAAATAACGAGGCATCCTAACAAAGTCTCATCAAAGACTCATCAAAGTTCACTTTGATACGAGCAGCTGCCGGGGTACAGGTGCTGATGACCCTAGAAGGTGGTTCCCCAGCAGGTATAAATGGGGTTATGAAAGCCCGATAAAAGATAGCTCACCCGAGACTTAAGTCAGTTATAAAGCATCTTGCAAGTAGTAGGGTTGTATCTGTATCTAATGATACCTATCCCCCAACAAGATCTCATGATAGCTATCCCCCAACCAGTCGTCCCACTTCAGCCAGTTATAACCCCCACCCAGGTCGTTGGGGGCCCCACCTTGTACCACTGCCAGGGCCCCTGCCCAGCTGCTTGCTGGTCGTGCCTCTGCGGTGACCTCGCAGGTGCAGCTTCCGTTTGGATGGGGAGGGGGAGCCCATGCGACC